>JAVJIF010004039.1:0-72986 GCA_038442645.1 Agave tequilana
GACACGCCAGACGGTGCAGCAGTTCTTTGCCTCAATGCGATCATGCATCGATTTCATCTGTCTGGGGGTAGCTCTTTTGAATTCACCCAGACGTATCTCGGAAACCTGGTCGAAAACATCAAGTTGGCCGGAGGCCCTTCACTAGCCAGGCGTGTTGCTGCTGGTGGAGCAGCTGGGACAAAACCTGAGAGAGCTTCGATCCATGGAGAATGCCGGCTCATTCCACAAGGCCCAGGAAACTCTGAATAGGCTCCTTGCTGCTCAAGAGCAAGAGCGAAGAGAGGTGGAGGAGCAGATAACCGATAACACCCGTCTTCTCGAAGGTTTCCAGGCTGATCATAAAGGCTAGCGATCGAGTCCAAGGAATCTGAGATGATCATACAGGCTGCAAAGCAGGCTATCCTTGATTCTCGGGCCGCCATAGCCAGAGCTGAGGCAGTGATTACTATTAACGAACAGAAGCTTGCTACCTCTGAAAAGAGGCTAGCAGAGTTAGAGGCTGCCAAGGCGCAAAGAAGCAAACCTCTCTGTTCGTTCGTCCAAGCTAGAATCCCTCCGAGTACGAGCGCAGGGATTTTTACCTGAGGCGGATCTGCGGGCCCAAGCTCTCATGGAGGCTGAGAAGGCGCGTCACATGAGATACATCACCTTAGAGAGCAAATCCGTTCCTTGGCGAACCAGGACCTTTAGCCTTCTCTTCTTTCTTTTTTTTTTTGTAAAGAAAAGGACACTCTATTTACCAAGAGTGTTTGTATCTACTTTTATCATTTTTGAATAATAAAAGTCGTTTGAAATTTTTGTTCCACCTTCATTGCCCGCTGTAGATGAATCCAAACTCTCAATCACAGATTTTGGTTGTGCTCCCTTACTGACTGTGAATACTGAACTTAGGTAAACTAAGTTCTTTTGATGAAACGCAGCGTCGATTCATAAAAAGAGACGCGGCTCTGAGGCACGCGATTCTGACCTGCCAGTGAAGACGCGGTTCAAGCAGACGCGGAGGACGCGGCTTTGAGTGTGGTTTATTGGCCGCAATCCTTAACTCTATCCAGACGCCGAGTTCAGGATAATGAGGTCTTACGCCCCTTAACATTAACGCAGTCAGGGACGTGGCGCTGTAGACGCAGCTCCAAGACACTTGTGAAGGTGATAGGCCTTCTTTGCTGAAGATGTAAGCCTTAGGACGCAGCTTTATGTGCTTTCCCACTGGGACCCCCAAAATGAGTCCCTTTTGTTGAGGGACACGGATCGACTTTGAATCATCCAAGAGACGCGAAGGATCTTCTAACTTGGAATGAAGAGGACGCCGATTTTTGAGAAAAGAGGGGACGCGGGTCTTTGGACGCAGCTCTCACACCTGCGTTTTGGCACGATTTCCCAGGCGTTATAAACAGCCTGTCACAAAGAATTGTGAAATCTTTGAACGTCAAGTCTCCGTTGACGATTGGGAACCCGCATCATCCGTTGTTTCCCGAAGCGGTTTGTCCACGCGTCAGTTCTTCATTGGGCTTAGGCGTTAATGCCTTTTAATGCCAATACGGCGCTGGCGGTTGGAAACCAGCGTCTTCGACGCTTCCCGAAGCGACGCTCCACGCGTCAGCCTCCCATTGGGCTTTGACAATCGTGTGGTCATTAAGGCCGACTGTTCCAATTGATGAACCATTAATTACGGTTATTATGGGCTGCCTATAAATAGGGGCTCCTCCTCTCCCTTAACAGTCCATACTTAGACTGTGTTTCTTTTGAGAGCGAGTGCTCTGAGAGATTCTGTCTTCTCCCTTTCTGAGAGACTCTATCTTCTCCCTTCAAGGACCTATCAGGGGTTTGCCTCCATGGACGAAGATGACCCAGAGCTTCCATGCTTCTGTTTGGTCTCTTCAGTAGATTACCACTGTCAAGTGATTTCAATGATAGGAAGCGTCTCCCTGAGCACCTTTTACGTCCGCGCTCAATGCAGAGAGTTCAACTCTTAACAGAGGCCTCTGCGGGTATGCCATGCCCACTTACCATGACATTTTAGATCCAACCAAGTTTGAGTTTTAGTATATCTCTTAGAGAGATATCATCTGGACTTTCTTGCGAAGTCGTGGTTGGTGCATTCCTCTTCTGGAATTTGCGCCATCGACTTAAACTTTTTTGAACGCAAGTATTGAAGTCGTTGGTACCTGGCCGCGGGCTTTGCACACAGAGCTCGCGTCTTGAGGCCACTGACTTGGAAGAATTTCAATTCGGGTCGAAGGTTTCAGGCCTGAACTTTTGCAACTCCTGTTCCTCCAACAGAGAGATGGCAATTTTGGCGTCTGATTCTCTGCGCGCCTTCTATCTTAGACGCGGATGTGGAATTAGGTCGCGTTTGAATTCTGTGTGTATCACAGTCTTGCTCGCGTCTGTTTCTGTTATTGCAGAATCTAGCCTAGCGTGCGGGTCATTCCCGCGTCTGCAGTCTTCAGCAATAATCGCGTTTGTGACTTAGTTTTCTTCTGTCGAAGTATACTAAGCTCTGAATTGTCTAATTCCCTTGTTTGCTTCTTGCAGGTAGGTTTGATCATCCTTTTTCACGTTCGCTGGGCCCGTGGGAGAATATATCGGCCGGCGAACTTGTTCGATGTTCGTCCACAAGGGAAGAAATCATAGTCTCCGTCGTCCACAAGGGAAGAAATCATGATCCCTGACGGGGACTTAACCCTCGCCAAGATCTCTTTGAATTCGGACACACCAGTCATGCTTGCTGGCATGGTCATGGTCAGAGTAAGGATGGCGGCGGGGGTAGCGGTGGATATAGTGGTGGGTAGCATCCCCTGTGAGGTCTTAAAACCTCCTCTCTTACCCCAGAAGTGACATCGAGGAAACTCCATGCTCATTGGACGACCTTCTGGTGAAAGAGATGTTCATCAACGAAGGATCACAACCCACTTTGGATGGAGATGTTCGACGGATCATAACCGGCTTCGGATGGTCAGGTGGGATCAGAAGATTCTGCTGCCATCAGACCTCAAGAACCACCATTGTTCTCGATCAACCAGAGACTTCTTCGATGTTTACATCATGCATCGTGGTGCAACCAGCTTCTGATCATTGCCACAATGTCCGATCCTACTTTGGCGCCCTTCCAAGCATCCTGTACTCGGAATAACATGCAGCTGAGGAGCGAGTGCAACCTCTGAGAGAGAGAGAGACTTCTTTGTACTCCTTAACTGTAACACTCAATCTTATTGTATAAGAGAGCATTTTTGTATCACTTTCATGTGCCTGGATATAAATAAAAGTGACACTTTTCTTTTTCTCCTTCTATTGTCTTGAACTTTTTTTTTTGTCAGACGCATAGAAGCAAAGGACTTTGACTTGTCAAAACTATGATGATAATTT
The DNA here is from genome assembly GCA_038442645.1 of Agave tequilana. Classification (NCBI taxonomy): domain Eukaryota; kingdom Viridiplantae; phylum Streptophyta; class Magnoliopsida; order Asparagales; family Asparagaceae; genus Agave; species Agave tequilana. Next base: position 3,367 of record JAVJIF010004039.1, read on the forward strand.
CAAACAGTCAAACTTTTTAGAGAGAAATCCTATTTTTGGAACTCCCCCATGCTGTCAGAGGTGTAATATTAACTTGACAAGAGATAAGACAATTTTGTGGACCTGTCAATCTATAAAGGAGAATGACAAGTGAAATTCATACCCCCAGGAAAAATGGGCCTTTATCAAGGTTTAGGATTCACTTGATTAAGCTCAGCTGGGGATTTGAAGGAAAACACTGTTAATGGTGTAGTATTAACCTAACAATGTGTTTAGGTAAACTTGTTATTCTGTTGAAGAGAATAGCAAGTGAATCTAGATCCGCGGGGGATCTAAGAAGGTTTTTTACAGTTAGAGGTGTGATATTAACTTAACGGGTTGAATGTAGTCCTGTCAGAAATATGATGTTAACCTGACAAGGATGTGAGTCAGAGGTGTGATATTAACCTGACTCAGAAATACTTCAGTTTCATTTGGGAAAACAGAAGTGTCACTGACATAGGTGTGATGTTTAACTTGACAGTGAGGGTAATGCTAGAGGTGTAATGTTGAACTTGGCATTGATCATCTCGACTCGATACGGAAGTTCGAGGGAAATTCATTGTCATAGGTGTATTGTTGAACTTAACAATGAATTGGATGCTAGAGGTATGATGTGAACTTAGCATCATCCATTTCGGCTTCGACATGGAAGTCTGGAGGAAAGTGACTGTCAGAGGTGTGGTATTAAACTTGGCAGAAACTTGATGTACTGTTTAGAAGTGTAATGTTAACTTAACAGTAATTTGTCAGAGGTGTGATATTAATTGACAGAAATTGATTTGCGATATGAGCAATTTGAGGACCTGTCATCCTATTGATGAGAATGGACAGGTGGAGTTTGAAGTGCCAGAGGTATAGTGTTAACTTGACAACAACTGTATTTTGTAGACCTACCATTCTGTGGATGAGAATTGGTAAGGATTTTGGAGGGGAGAGTGGAGTTGAGTCCACTTAGGATTTTTAGCAAACCCTCAGCTATCAACGGATTTGAGGTGCCTTTACCAACTACCGTTTGAGTTGGGCTAGCCATGCTATTCCCCTCAGCATGATGAGTTGTCAAAGATTTATGTTGGGCTTAAAAGCCAACGTTTTCCTCTATCCTTAGCCGTCGGAGGCGTCGGATGTTAATGAAGAAGCTCTTCTTGTTTGATCAGAGGTGTACTTTTAACTTGATCGGGGAAGGAGTACTATTAAGGATAGTACTTCTTCAAGAATCTGCCATTGATCGGCATCATGAGTGTATCGCCATTTGAAGTTATGAGACGATATGACCCATTTGAGTAGACTGACTCTACTACAAATGGCCCTTCGCATTTGGGTTGGAATTTTCCTTTTGTCTTGTGCGTCATTACCATGGGTCTTCTGACGGCTAAGACAAGATCGCCTTTCTTGAAAGTTCGCATTTTACTTTCTTGTTGAAGGCTCTGGTAATTCGAGCCTGGAGAGCTCGATTTGCTGTTGGGCCTGCAGACGCTTATCGTCTAAGGCTTCCAATTCTTGGAGTCGCTGTCGATGCTTCTCCTCTGTTTCATCTCTGCTGTCAAGGTGACGTGTAGAGATGGAATTTGGATTTCTAGTGGAAGCACGGCTTCACACCCGTATACCAAAGAAAACGGCGTGGCTTTAGTCGAGGTTCGCACAGTTGTGCGATAGGCCCATAAGCATTCACCTAACTTGTCGTCCCAGTCCGTTGACTTTTTGATACGGATTTCTTGAGAAGCTTGCCAATGGTCTTATTGAAAGCTTCTGCGAGGCCATTAGCAGCAGGATAGTATGCCGTTGAGGACACACTCTAGATTCTGAACTTAGCGCAGAATCTCTGAAAAGCCTGGCTGATGAACTGGGGTCCATTGTCATGGACAATTCGCCGAGGTACACCAAAATGGTAAATGACGTGATGCTTTATGAACTTGATCACGTTAGACGATTTTACCTCCTTCAAAGGGATGGCCTCGGCCCATTTAGAGAAGTAATCGGTTATTGTCAAAATGAACCGATGTTCTTTTGATGATGGTGGGCTGATAGGGCCAACTACATCCATCCCCCACATTTCAAATGGCCAGGTAGAGGTCGTAGAATGGAGGTACTCTGGTGCTTGATGGATGAAATCTCCATGCACTGGCAAGCGTGACATCTTTTAGCATAAGTGACGGCGTCGGCAATCATCTTGGGCCAATAGTAACCCAACCTTTGGAGTCGATGTGCCAATTTAGGCCGGGTTGGTGGGCTCCACACATGCCGTCGTGGGCTTCTTTTAATACCTCTTGAGCCTCCTTTGGTGAGAGGCACCGGAGCAAGATCCGTCATGCGATCGACGATACAATGTTCGTGTAATCGCATTGTAGTAAAATTTAGGGGCTTTCCTTCGAGTGGCAGCCGCTTCCTTGGCGTCCTCAGGCAGGATGCCGTACAAGACATAGTCGATATAGGGGAATCGCCAGTCTTTAAGCTCTGGCCCAGTTGACAATTCCAGCGCTTCTTTGCCTTGACACTCTCCCTTTGACCCCTGATAGTCTTCGAGGGCAGTTCTCGGGCAATACAGGTCGTGGCTGTAGACGAATACTTTCTCCATTGCTCCAGCTAGAAGAGCTAAGGAGGCAGCGAGGGATGGGATGCAGTGCATCTGTGCGCATTTTGCCTGCGCGGTACATGGTTAATGTAGAAGTTTGTGAACCTTTCGACCATGCGGATAGTTGCGTTGTAGTAGGGTACTAGGTCTTCATGTCTGACCTCGTACTCCCCGCGAACTGGCTGACGATTAGTTTAGAGTCGCCATATGCCTCGAGATTTTTAACGCCAATATCATCGGCGAGCTGCATCCCAATCAAAAGAGCGTTGTATTTTGCTACATTGTTGGAGCAAGTTCGGTTAATGAGACAGCTCGAGGAATCACATAGTTCTGTGGGGAGACAAGTACTATTCTACCCCTGCTACTAGGTGTCCTTTTGGGCTCGTTCTGGACGCACCGTCGAAGAAAAGTTGCCATACTGACTTTCGAACGATGTCTGAGTTTGGCAGGCTTCAGCGACCTCGTCTGGGAGATCATCGTAAAGCTTGGTTGCCCTCGGATCTGGATGCTCAGCCAGGAAATCCGCCACCGCTTGACCCTTAATAGCCTTTTGTGTAAAAAGTGCATCTCATATTGGGATAGCAATATGGCCCATTTTGCCAGCGGCCGTTCAATGATGAAGGCTTAGTCATAAGTAACCTCAGGGGGTTGACTTTTGATATGACATTTATAGTTTGGCCTACCAGATAGTGTCGCATTTTCTGAATGGCGAACACTAATGCCAAACATTCCTTCTCGATCGGGTTATACCGATGTTCGGCTCCGATCATTGTTCTACTCAGATAGTAGATTGCTCGCTCTCGTCCTTGATCATCATTCTGAGCTAGTAGAGCTCCCAAAGAATGATCCATTGCTTGGACGTATACCAGGAAAGGTTTCCCAGATATCGGAGCTGTAAGGACTGGTGGTTGGGTGAGGTATTGCTTGATTTTCTCGAACGCTTATTGGCAAGCGTCGTCCCAAATGAACGAGACACCCTTCTTTATTAACTTAGCGAAGGGTTGGCATCTTCCAGAGAGGTTTGAGATGAACCTGCGGATGTACGCCAATCGTCCTTGTAATCCCCTGAGTTCCTTGAGATTTCTTGGAGGCTGCATCTCCTGGATAGCTTGAACCTTTTCCGGGTCCAAATGGATCCGGTGGAGGTTACAATGAATCCTAAGAATTTACCACTGGCCACCCCCAGGAAGGACTTGGTGGGATTCATCTTCAATCGATGAGCCCGCATGATGTCGAAGACCACCTTCAGGTCAGCTTGTGATCACCCTTAGTGCGACTTTTTACCGCAATATCATCAACATAACATTCTACCGTTTTGCGTATTTGCTGCTGGAAAATGGCGTTCATGGCCCTCTGATAGGTTGCCCCCGCATTCTTCAGTCCGAAGGGCATGACGGTATAGCAATAAACCCCCAATGGTGTCCTGAAGGAGGTGTGCTTTTCGTCGTCAGGATACATTTTGATTTGATTGTATCCTGAGAATCCGTCCATGAAGGACATTCGTTCGAATCCGCAGGTATTGTCAATCATGACGTCTGTGATTGGCAATGGGAATTCGTCTTTGGGACAAGCCTCATTTAGATCACGGAAGTCGATGCAGATCGGGTCTTTCCGTTTTTCTTAGCAACGGGGACGATGTTGGCTACCCAATCGGGATATTGCTCTTCCCTGATGAAGCCAGAATCTATGAGCTTTCTGACCTCCGATTGAATCGCCTCCATCATTTCTAGACGGAACCGTCGCTGTTGATGTTTAACAGGCTTTACGTCCGGATTGATGTTGAGGCGGTGCATAGCCACCTGAGGATCAAGTCCAGGCATGTCTTCGTAATTCCAAGCGAAGACATCTCTGTACTCTTGAACAAGAGATATTAGATCCTTTTTCTCCGACGGTGACAGGCCATCGCTTATGAAGATGGGCTTAGTGTTGGCCTCATCTCCTAGATTAATCTGAACAATCTTGTCTTCTGTGGGTGGTTCGCGCTGTTCAAAGCGGGTGTCCCAAAGAGTGTTTAAATGTCTGATCCAAGGATCTGCATCGGATCGGATCATTTCTTCATCCTCATCTTCCAGATGGCTTGTTGAAACCATGTTCACGAAAGTTCTTTGAAGATGTTGCCGACACTAGCATCTGACTCCCATGATGACGTGCCCGATGAGTAATCATGGCCCAATGTCTCTTCAGAGTCAGAGGCTGATGGGATCGGAGTTGATACATAGCCCAACCCCCTGCGAGTCTGATGATAATAATCAGGTGCTTTTCCTTTCGGCATAAAGGATCGAAGTAGCATTCTCCTTCCTTTGCCAAAGTTCAACACCGAGTCTGCTGGTTTAGGTCATACCCCATGTTTTTCATCATTCTGAGTGCCTTTGGCTCATAATGACCGAACTGAGGGGATTCCTGCTCGCTTTCTGATTCTTCATGAGTCATTGGTTCGGATTCAATTCGTCCGAAGAGAATTGGTCTTTGGCCTTTCCTTCTCGCTGGAACCATGAATATTGATTGTTGCGCATCGCCGACATTTCGACATGTTTTAAAGGACGATTTCACTAGTACATGCAACGATGTCAAAGCATCCATTGCTGACCAGAGATTGTCATCCACGTCGGTACTAGTGTCTGATGGTACTGAATCAGAAGCAAACACAGAAAAATACGCTAAATCTAATTCTTCATTAATGTACCAACCGCCTACATCATCGGCGGAGGTATTATCAACATCGGGCTTTTTAATGCCCGTTACAGGTGGATCTAGCTCCCACACACACTCATCTTCCTCCAGCTCGGTGTCGGCTTCATTGCCAGAGTCTGGTTCTTCCGGTTGCGGGACTTCATCTGTTTTCACAGATTCCTGATATAGGAGGGAATCTGTGAAATAATTCTCACTCCCTTGAATGGATGCCTCTCGGCAATCAACGTTCGCACCTTTCCACCCTCGTCAATGTATTTCATGACTTGATGGAGAGTGGAGGGAACGATGGAGTTGCGGTGAATCCACGGTCGTCCCAGCAATAGGTTGTAGGAAGTGTCGGCATCAATGACGTAGCATGTCACTTCCGACTTTAAACTTTCAATCTGGCATTTGAGCTTGATCTTCCCCATTGGACGGGTCCTGTTGGCATTGAACCCATAGATAGTTGTCTGGGTAGGGCTCAAACGATGAGTAGGAACGCCCAGATGTTGCATGACCCGGCGAGGCATGATGCTCAACGCGGACCCTGGATCTACCTGAATGCGGTTCACTTCGGATGATCCAATATACCCTACGAAGTACAGGGGTCGATCATGCTTCCCTTTAACCTGCATATCCTCTGTCGTGAAGGTGATGCAGGGGGCATTCTGGGAGGTGTGGAGATAATTCTCTACGTCTTCCTCCTTTGGCACCTGGGTCATGAAGATCTCAGCATTTGCCAGAGCCTCTTGTAGAGCTTCTCTGGTTGACTTCGACAGCCTAAGAAGCTCATACAAGGTAATCCGCGCGGGATGTTGGCCAATTGAGCCAGGACATCAAAGCGGTAAGGCGCCGTAGATCCTTCTGCGATGCCCTTTTGAAGGGCTCGAGAAAAACGAATCTCTTTCTGTTTCTCCACGGGTTGTTTTGTGGAGGGCTTGGTTGGCTCTGCAGCTGGTTGTGGAGGGGTTGCCGCCGTTTCGCCATACTGCTTCAAGTAGGGCTGTCCTGAGCGGGTTTCCGCCACCAGCTGACCGGGTTCTGCGGCCAGAACTATTGTCTCCTCTTCCGAGTCGGTTAGCGAAGGAATATCGGTATCCGTTTCTCGAGAAGAGGCACACACCACATTGCAGGATGACGCCTTTGCCTTGCCCTTGGACTTCTTATTAGTTACAGTAGTCCATTGCTGGGCGTCAACAAGTTCAGGGTGGACCCACATGATTTCCCCTCGAGGCGTGGGAACAGGTATCAGGCCTTTCTCTTGTTACTGGTGAGGATCTGTGTTGACCACTCTTAGCTCTCCTTTCGGAACAGGGACCACCCCCGAAGGCGTTGGGGGTTGTCTTCTGAACTGGAGAACTGACGTCATGTTAGCCGTCACCTTCTTCTGCTCTGGTCGGAGTTTTAATACCTCCGCGTCAATCAGGGCCTGAAGGATGTCCTTGAAGACGTAGTAGCTTTTGGTGGGGTGTCCCAACATCCTGTGGTATAAGCAGTAATTGGGATTGTCGGTTTTACCGACTTCTTCAGGGCGCCTGGCTTCAGGGAGCTTCAGTCTATTGCTCTTGTTGAGTAGCTAAAGAGCGAATCGACATGTTCCTCCTTGAAAGAATATTGCTTGTTGGCGCGTGGCTGGCTTGAAGAGCCACTCGCCTTGACTGGTTGAGGTTTGGCGGGAGATTTGGTCTCCGTTGCCAAATTATCCTTCCGCTTTGTCTGGAGGGATGTGTCTGGCGCACGCCTGGTTGACCTCTTTGGCCGTGGCTTCCCTTCTTCTGTCCTGACGCGGGCAACAATCTCCTCAGCCTGTTCACCTTGTTGGACCAACTACTTCCAGGTGCGGCTTTCAGCAACTCCTATTTGAGCAAGGAGTGAGGTTTGGAGATTGTGGCGGCATGTTTCTACCAGGGTGACCTGGGTCATGCCGCTCGGACATCGGAGTGCCACATTCCGAAATCTTTCCACGAAAGATTTGACGGACTCTCCCTTTCGCTGTTTGGTGGCCAAAAGGGTGGGCATCATGACTTCCGAGTCGTCTTCGAAGAAGCGCGTTAGGAATAGCTTCTCCAAATCACCCCAGTTCTTGATGGAGCCCTCCGGGAGTTTCATAAACCATTCGAAGGCGAGCCCTTTCAGGGTGCCAATGAACAGACGTGCCAAGATGGCATCATTGTCTACTACATTCCCTGTTTGGGATTTAAAGTAGTAGAGGTGTTAGTTGGGTGACCCCTTCCCATCGAATGCTTGGAGGGTTGGAGCCTTAAACTTGGGCGGGTATGGAACCAAGTCCCACTCGGTCGGATAAGACCGGACCACTCCCGCTTCCTGGAGGCCTTTACGGTTGGTGAGGGCCTCAAGGTGTTGCTCTAATTGATTCATTCTTTCAGAATGAATCTTCCCCTGATTTTGGTCGTCCTTCCCTTGCGACGAGGATTTGGACGAGGTCGAGGTGGGCTTCTCTCCGTCAGGGTGCACGGAAGACGAGCTTTCTCCCTCTTTTTTCTTGCCCTAGACTTTTTAGGGGGAGATTTCTTCCTGTCTTCGAGCAACTGCGCAAGCATCTGCTTGAGAGAGTCGATAGATTCCCGTTGAGCAAGAATCATATCGAGTTGTTCCTTCTGAACCTGGGCTTTCTGATCCAGGCGTCGGGCCGTCTCCTCAGGAGTGCTTGTCATGTAGATGAAGGCCTCCTTCTCTATGGAAGAGTTTGAGGCCTGCGATTCTGCTACTGCAGAGTGAGAGTCGTTCACTTCGATGCCCCGGGCTAAGGCATTATAATCAATTGGGGGGATGGCCCCGGTCCGGGTACGAGTGTGTCGATATACTCCTTCCGGTTCAGAGTCAGACTCGTCAGAGCTGACTGCAGGCTGTTTTCCTCTGCTCCTGCTTGTCATATTCGCAGTGAGCTCTGGGTATTCAGCGTCAGAGAACATCCTCCGCCTATGAGAGCGTCTTCTTTTGGCTGACGGGGGTATCAGGGTCAGCTGTCTAACTAAAGACTGCTGGTGCACAGCTGAACCACAACGGCACTCGGAGAGCATAGAGATGAGCCGTTGGCAGCAACATGATGAAGCGACCTGATTGGCACTTCTTTTCTTCGTCAAGTAATCCCTCAGATCCACGGGAGGGGGATCGAAGAGATTAACCTCGCAACGTCGAAGACGGGAGGCATCATATGCTGTACAGCCTGGACGCGGGTTTCAGGGACGCGACTTTCGCGCCGCGGCTGTAAGACGCGCGTCTGGCGTCTCTGTTGAGACGAGACGCGATTGTCGCGTTGTCGCTTAGTGCGTCGGGGCAAAAGAGTTTGAGAGAGTGTGGGTTGCTGGGCCCCACGCCTATGGGGGCGTGCCTCTTGCGCTTGACGAGGCGCAGAGGTTTCACCTTGGCGTTTGATAAGTTGGTCTTCAGAGGACCTAACTTGGGGAGTCTCGCGTTTGGGCCGCCAAACGCGGACTTCGCGCGCTGGATGCGGCGCAGCTAAGACGCCAGTTTGTGCGTTGCGTGCAGCCTCAGTTGGATAATCAGAAGTTCCAACTTGAAGCTGACGTGCACGCCTCCTCTGACGATGCTCAGCATTTCGGTTGCGTCGTGGAGGTGGAGAGAGACCAACGACGACCTAATGTTGGACACCAGAGATTTTGACCACGCGGGTCTCCTGAGAGACGCTGACGCGTGTGTTCCGCGCGGCGCGGTTGGTCGCAACGGCAGTTGTGCCTGAGACCACGCAGGCCTCCTGAGAGGCGTTGGCGCGTGTATCCTGCTTGGCACAGTTGGAAGCAGCGGCGCCCGAGAGAGCCTCTGATCGGGCTTCGGGGCCATTCCCCGTCGAGACCCTGCGGCAGACGCGGGTCCTTGGGCTCTTGGAGCCGGAAGAGAGAAACTCTTCGTACTTCGCCTGGTCGAACTCGACAACTAGCGATTCGACCATCTTCCCCTTACGGAGGACGTCACCTTGCGCCACGATTTGCTCGTCGGTAACAAATGAAGTCCCCAGCGGAGTCGCCATCTCTTTCTACCATTCCTCAAACTGGCCACGATTTGCCTCTTGTACGCACACGGAGAAGGTACGAGCTCGAAGTAAGATTTCCTTGAATCAAATTGAAAAATTACAACGGACTAGTATTCCGGTTACAAGGGAGGGAGGATGTTGAGTCTTGAATCCTCCCTTTGTTTAAGGCTGGGTTCTTCAAGTGGCGATGGAGAGTGAATCTTGTTCTCCGTTGACCAGGTGACCGTCTAGACCTTCGGGGATCTTCTCTTCGGCTGGTAGAAGGAGTAGCATAGCTCTGTCTACCAAAACTCTCAAAGAGAAGGTAGGCAAAGAGCAACTTGTACGCAGCAAGCTTGCTGAAGAGTTGAGCTCTCTCTTGCTTCTCTCTCTGTCTGCCTGTGTGTAGTCTGTTGTCTATCTCTTGTTTCTTGTGTCCTCTCCCCCATTCCTCATAGCGGCGGGGCTATTTATAGAGGCTTCAGGGGTGAACGTGCCCCTAAAAATGCTCCACAATGAGGGGCTAACTTTCCCGCTATGTGGGCGGTGACTGGCCCCATAAACAGGGCGGTTATAACCGAGACGTGGGCATTGGACCCTCACGCTCTGAGGTTGAGACGCTGGTGTTGAGCCCACGCGCCTTGATGTTGAGACGTGGGTGTCGAGCCACGCGCTTTGATGTTGAGATGCGGGTGTTGAGCCCACGCGCCTTGAGGTTGAGACGCGGGTGTTGAGCCCACGCGCCTTGATGTTGAGACGCGGGTGTTGAGCCCACGCGCCTTGATGCTGAGACGCGGGTTTGGACTCTACGCGCCTTGATGTTAAGACGCGGGTGTCCATCATTAGTCCTGCGTGTAGAACCTGAAACTCTGCCCCCTTTTTTTTTTAATGGCTTGTCTTTTAATGATTTTTAGACAGCCTACACTCACCAAGTTATCTCACTTTATATTATTCAAAATGGGTTAATCTTTTGAAGTTCTTACAGTGTTCTTTTATAAGCAGACAGCAGATCAGTGTTAATATGGCACCGTCAGAGGGTGTATCTATACAACAGAAGTGCAGAGATGCCTTAGCCCTGAGTTAGCAATTCAGTCGGTCTGGGAGAACAGCCCTCAGTTATTCATATCTTGATTGGCATAATCCTCATTCCTATCCTTTCTGTGTTCATCTTCCCCTTATCGAAATTGCGAGGACGCAATTTTTTATAAGGTGGATGGAGTGTAACACCCCACTCCCTGAATACGTACTTAGTTGCGTATCCATATTTTCGATCGTATTTTTTAATTTACTTCCAGTATTTGTTTTGTATTATGAGTTATTTATATGATCGTTTTGCCTTGGATCTGGATTCGTGAACTCGGAGTCAGCCCTACTCTGAACCGGGGGACCGATCCTAGTGAATTGCTCGATTTGGTCTTTTTGCTATTCTGATTTGACCGATTTCTATTTCAAACATCATTTTCTAATATTTTGGATTTTCTATGATTTTCTGGAATTTTCCTGAATTAAATCAGAATTCTTCAAAACCGGTGTCGGCTAGTGCCGCTGACCGATTCACGAATTTTAATTTACAAATGGAGTTGAAATTCAAAAAACGGCTTTCCTGTAATTTCTTAGAATTATATTTTCTATCTAAATACTTTTTTTGAGAATTTTCTAAATTTATCGAAATTCCACTAGATTTTGGTGTCGGCCAGTATCACTGGTTGATTCCAGGAATTTTACTTTACAATTGGAATCAAATTTCTGAATTCCGCTTTCATATTACTTCTTAGAATTATATTTCTTCTTTCAGACATTTTCTGAGATTTTTTCAGATTTTATCAAAATCTGGCCGACCCGGTGTAGACTGGTATTGACCGTTGACTTCAGGATTTTTATTTTGAAAATGAGATTGAATTTCTGAAAATCGATTTCACCAAAAATCTTTATATAATATTTATTATTTTTGAAAATTTTTGGGAAGCTTTCCAAGCTACTTTATTTTTTGAACTTTTTCGGAATTTTCGGTGTTTTCCCAGATACCGGAATCTTATCCAGATATTTTACTATTCTACTTTTCTCTTTCCTCGCTAGACGCGAGTTTCACCAACCCACATTTAATGCAGAGATCCTCTCCATACTGCATTTAATGCTTGTCTTGCAAAATCACTCTAAATCTTATCACCATGCCTTTTTGTCTTTTCTGGCGAACGCAAATCTTGCGTTTCTTTTATCCGCGTCCAGTTCATTTGGCCTGGACGCATCTATTAATTTGCCTAGACGCGGTCTTGCTTTATTGGGACGCAGCTTTTGTTGAATGAATGCATGGTTCATTTGATAGGAATAACAATATTTTAATCTTACTCCTTTATATATATTATCCTCCATTATATAACCACCCCCACTTCTTCCTCTCTCTTTCACTTTTCCTTTCTTCTTTCTTTTACAGCAAGCAGAGAACGAAATGGCAGCCACCTTGCTCCCATGGCCGGCCATTTCTCCACCATTTTCCCTCCATTTTCATCACCAACACCACCACCTCATTCTCCTCCATCTCCTCCTTCATTTCAACAACAACAACAACCATAACACCATCTTTTCCACCTTCTTCTTCCTCATTTCTCCACCATGAACCCATTAAGCTCCAAAGTTTCACCACCCTCTCCACCGCTATATACACCACCTTGGCCACCAACGATCATGCCATCATCCTCTCCTCATCGTGCTCTTTCGATGACCTATAGCTTCGCTCTCCGAAACCCCTTTTGCAAAATCTCATTTTTACAATTTAAACTACTCTTGCACCACCATCTATGGCATAGATATTGGAACCTTGGCCACCTTCTCCGGCCACTTCCGGCCAACTCCTGCCGCCGCCGGTGACCGCGGCCATCGCCGGCTACCACCCCTTCCCTTCTCTTCTTTCCTTTCCTTCCTTCTTTCTTTCTATTCTTTCTTCCTTTTCTTTTTCTTTCTTTTCCTTTCCTTCTTCTTTCCTTCACTGATTTCTCCCAAAACTTGGGGAGACCAAAAACTTGCGTCTCACTTCCTCCTCGCGTCTCCCAAAACCTGCGTCCCACTTTCCCTCTTTCCCTGTCTCTCTCTTTCTCTCTGTTGAATTGCTAGACGCGGAGTTTACCCCGCGTCTAGGTAATTCCTTAACGCGAATCTTCGCGTTCTTGATGTTTGTATAACGTGCCCTTCGCGTTTCTGTATCGACGCAACGCGGAGCCTATGCCCGTGTCTGTGTCCTTCTCGTGTCAACACGACGCGGAGCTCATGCCCGCGTCTGTGTTCTTCTCGTGTTAACGCTACGCGGAACCCACGTCCGCGTCCGCGTTCTCCTCGTGTCCTGACTTGAACGCGGGTCTCGAACCTCGCGGTTGTGACATCTACGCGACGCGACTCCCGCGTCTGCGACCCCCGCGTCTCAATCTCAAACCCGCGTCCCCCTATACACTCTCTCTCTCCATGTACTTCTCTCTCTAGTTCTCTCTTTCTCTCTCTCCTCTCTCTCTCATTTCTTTCTCTCTCTTGATTTTCTCCTCTCTCTATCACTTTCTTTCTAACGCGTTGACGCGTTGATTTCCTAGATTCCGGAGATCGGGGCTTTCACTGTGTTTTTCAAGGATTTAGGCGAGTGTTCTCGCTTTTCTCTTGACTTTTCCATTTCATCAGGTCGACTTGTATTATTCAGGATTTATGCTGTTTGGAACTAACACTTTCTTTGATTGTGCTCAGCTATTATTGTATTACTTGCCAAGTACTCACTTGATATATTAATACTTGACATGTTTTTACTGATACTTATCATCTACTTGCTAATACCTGACACCTGTCTATATCACTTGTCAACTGTTGTGTCATCACCTGACACCCGACTTGCTACTTGACACTTACTTCTTATTATGACATGACTTATCACTTGCCTCTTGAAATATTAATACTTGACCTGTGATTATTACATTTACGGGAATACTATACTTGTTATCCTGTATTACATATACAGTGACCTGAATTTACAATACTCATGTACTCCTGAACTCCTGATCATGACTTGCACCTGCTATTCCCATAAATTGATGATTACATAATAAATCATAAAAAGGGACAACTTGCATCGGGTCGGGGGAAACTTGCGGCTATCAATATATGTTCGTGTTTACAGTGGTACTAGGCATGTTGTGCAACTAAAACTTCCGGTCTGACCTGTGGGCCTCCAGGCGACTGAGGGGAGTGCTGGCTCCCTCCTTCCTGGTACCATCTTGATAAGGGCATTCTATAAGACCCTCCTGATCGCCTTGCGGCAGGTTCCTCCACCAAGCAACGGAACAATCCTGGGCCGTGGTCCCGGGTATGTACGGGACCCACTGTAAACATTGTTCGTTGATACCCCCGTTGGTTTCCAATAACAATCTTGCTTTACTCAGATGTGGATATATGTGTGCTGGGACGCTGGTTCACATATCTAGACATCGGGGTAAGACGAGTAATAATAATAATAATAAAAGATGCCAGCTATGAATCTGTAGTATGCCTTGCCATGTTTGCTCGTATCGGATTTTACTTCAGATTTCCAGTTTTATGATTATTATATTATACTTGTTCATATCCTGCCTTTTACTTGCCCCCTGCTCTTATCTTATCATACTATGAATCTTTCCTACTTGATATCAATTGTTGTATATCTACTTGCTCCTGCATGCTTGTGCCTACGATACAGTTTTTCATGTTTAGGATCCAGAATTATCGATACACATGTGCTTATCCATGCTCGCCATCTGGCTTTCGCATCACTACTCGCCGGGGAGTTCTGACTCCTCTGGATCCTCATGTCCAGGTTTTGGGGATTGGAGCGTGTGGATTCTCCCAGTTGCTGATCAGAGTGGCGCAGCGGTAGCGTGGATCTCCTGTAGCCTGTCCAGAGCCCCATCCTTCCAGGCCCTCCTGTTCGGCTCTTGAGTTTTCCTGTTGTGACTCTGAGCCTCCTTTTGTACTGTTCATACTTGTACATTCTTGTATTCTCGCATTTGCGCCATGTTGGTGATGTAATATTCTTGTAATATTTATCACATCTGGTGAAAACTTTGTAACCGTACTCATGTGTTGGAATGTATAATGCACCACGTGCTTCCATACTCTGATTTTTGCCTGTACTGATGCTTAGCGTATATACGTGAGGGTATTTCTGACCTGCGTATATATGTCACAGTAACGTCTCCGTACCCGCGGGATCGGGGCGTTACACTGTGCCTCTGAATTAGAAAGGAAACGGAGGAGGATACCGTTGTATGAACGACGATAAAGTGTCTTCAGAGTTGGATCATAGTAAAAACGGAGAAACCTTCGTCTCATAGATGCCGCTTCTTTAGGATTGTCTGGCAGCAAACCATGTAGAGCATAGTCGATGAAAGGAAATCGCCAATCTATCAGCTCAAGATCCGTCGAGATATTATAGACCTCTCTGGTTCTTAACATATGTTTAGAGCAGACAAGGTGTCGAATCACCACTGTAAGGTGATACTCGGTGTCGACTGACAAGGCTAGCGTTGTTGCTAATATAGTAAGAGCATCTGCCTAGTATTCTGAGATCGAGATACGTACCTGATGTACAAGCCATTAAATAGATTAGCCATTTCGATGACTGCGTGATAATAAGGTACCAAATCCTCGTAACGGACCTCATATTCGCCTTTAACCTGATTGATAATCAATTTTGAATCACCGTAAGCTTCAAACTAGCGTACCCCCATTTCGTGGGCGAGTTGAAGACCAATAAGTAGAGCATCGTATTCTGTCACATTGTTGGAGCATGATTCCGTTAGAGAAAATGCTCTAGGAAGGACATGATTTTGTAGAGAGATAAACACAAACCCCACGCCGGTAATGATCCTGCCTTTAGGGCCTATTCGTGATGCTCTATCGAAGAACACCTACCAAACTTCATCCTCTGAAGTTACATTGAATTCGAAGACTTCATCTGGAATATCTTCATGAAGTTTTGAGTTTTTTAGAATCGGATGAGCAGCCAAGAACTCTGCAAGCGTCTGACCTTTAACCGCCTTTTGAGGAATAAAGAGCATGTCGTATTGAGACAAAAGAAGCGCCCACTTAGCTAGTCTTGAATTCAATGATCCTGGTCATGAGAAGACGTAAAGGATTCACTCTGGAAATGACATGTATGATTTGGCCGACTAAATAATGTCGTGTCTTTTGAACGGCAAAGACAAAAGCTAAGCACTCCTTCTCAATAGTATTATAGCGAGATTCTGCCCCTATCAGAGTCCTGCTCAGATAATAAATAGTCTGTTCGTGACCATTGTCATCTTTTTGAGAAAGTCGGGCACCAAGAGAATGGTCCATAGCTTTCACATAAAGCAGGAACGGTTTCCATGGTGTGGGAGCTACTAAGACTAGAGGTTTTGTGAGATATTTCTTGATATCCTCGTAAGCTTCCTGACAAGCTTGATCCCATACAATTGAAATACCCTTTTTCATGAGTCGGGTGAACGGTTGACAGCGGCCTGAGAGATTTGCGATGAATCTTCTAATATAAGCCAGTCTACCTTGCAAGCCTCTAAGCTCTTTGAGATTCCTAGGTGGATGCATGCTCTGGATGGCTTTGACTTTGTCTAGGTTAAGATGAATTCATTTGATGTAACAATAAATACAAGGAACTTGCCACTCGAAACCCCAAGAAGAATTTTGTCGGATTCATCTTCAGTTGATGAGCCCGCAATATGTCGAACATCGTTCTCAAGTACGAAGATGGCCATTCTTATTGCGGCTTTTGATAGCAATGTCGTCGACATAACATTCTACCGTTTTTCAAAGATGATCGCGGAAGTTTGTATTCATTGCCCGCTGATAGGTTGCTCCAGCGTTCTTTAGTCGAAGGGCATCACGGTGTAGTAGTATACCCCCAATGGCGTTCGGAATGAAGTATGCTTCTCATCTCGGGATACATCTTAATCTGATTGTACCCTGAAAAGTCGTCCATGAAAGATATTCTTTCGAATCCACAGGTATTGTCAATCATGACATCGGTGATGGGCAGTGTGTTGGCCCAAAGGCCCTCCACTCTAGTTTTGATAATGATTAACTCATGTAGTTATGTGTACTAATAATCTTGTGATTTTAGTTTCAGATCATTAATCAAGATGTTAGTAGGTGATTAGCTTCATCAAAGATGGTTTGGAAGCTTTCACATAGTGATTCAAGAGCCCGAGCGACAAGATCATATATAGCACTCATTGGAGTCAAGCTCGGTGGATCACGAAGTTTTGGATCGAGTCGGCTTGGAGACGGCGCTCTACAAGAAGACTTCGGTACCCTAGTTTAGTTTAAGTTTTAGATCCATTTGTAAAGATTAGAATAGTATGATATGCTCAAGTTCACAACACACACGTTTCATGTTTTGAATATTGGTTTTCGGTTTTTCCGTTTTTGGTTTAACCGATCTTGGTTTTATGAATAGATAGATCAAAACAAGTTTACATGGTTTAATGTATATAAGATTTGTTCTATATACATGCATGCTTAACTTCCTAGACAAACTTAGTTTTGACTTACTTATTCATGTGTTTTATGTTTTGGTATTTTTAACAAAACATATTTTGGAATTAAAGACAAAAACATGGATATATATATGTTTCATGTATATAGGATTATATCCATATACATCATGTCTAAATGTTGTTTAATATCATGTTTTGTATTGGATTAGTCTTGGACCAAATGTATTTTCAATTCAAAAATCCAAGTTTTAGAAAATACAGTTTTTGATTTTGGTAAAAATGATAAGACACAAAAATGTTTCAAAATGTTTGTTATTTGTGATGAAATTTTTATCACAAGTTTATATTTCAAAATAAAATGATAAAACTATTTTTGTGTAATTTTAGAGATTTTATGGGAATTTTAGGATTAAAAATTACATGTTTTTCTAACCAGAACTGCTGCTGCCAGGCTAGGTCGGTCGACTGGACGGTCGACCGAATCAAGTAGCCGGTCGACCGTAGCGGTCGACCGACGTGCACGGATACGTGCACGCTGGCTTACCCATAAGCCGGTCGACGCGCGGTCGACCGACTGAGAGCAGGTTGCTCTCGGGTTTCTCCCGGTCGACCGAGCGGTCGACCGGCCAGAGAGCCGTTGCTCTCTGGTTCTGGGGACGGTCAACCGCCCGGTCGACTGGTAGCTGCCTGCGGTCAAAAAGTGACCGTTGGCCGGTTGACCGACCGGTCGACCGGTAGTTCATTTTTGGCAGTCTCTGCTGCCAACGGTTATAATTTTCTGGGGGCTATAAATACCCCATTGGAAAGAGGTTTCTCTAAGATTTTTGGTGCTAATTTTTCTGACTCTCTATTGTTTTCACAGCAATCAAAAGAAATTTTTGGGCTTTAAATTGAACAATCTATTTGGTGTTTTTGTTAGGGTTTGGAAAATCAAAGAAAAGGGTTTTTGGGAAAAGTGTTTGATTCAACTTCTTTATCTTGGTTTCTGGTTTTTTTCCAAGGATTTTCTTTGAGTTTTTGATTTCCATTCCTTTGGTTTTCTCCACACTTGAGCTACATCTACTATCTTATTCTATAGGATCTTTGTGTGGGAAAAGAGATTGTTTGTGGTCTTTTGATCACCAAGTTGTAAACCCTATCTTAGCTTGGCTTTGTGCCTTTCCCTCATTGTGTTGAGGAGGTTTTGCTATTGGGTTGTATCCCTCAAGGTGTGAGGTGATCCTTGTGTTTCTAATCCCTCAAGTTGTGAGGTGATTGTTTGTTGGCTTGGTGTTGTGCCTCAAGGAGGAGGTTGTATTTATAAGGAGAGGAGTTGGGTACTCCTTGTGATTGTATTGCCCCAAATCCTCGGTGGAGGTTCCCTTTGTGGGAGTCCTTTGTGGACAAGCTAGTGGACTAGAAATCCTTCTGTGTGAAGGCGGGGATGTAGAGCTGGGTGCTCGAACCTCGAAACATATCTTGTTGTTTGCGCTTGATCCCTTGGCTCTCACTCTCTCTCTCTCTCTCTCTCTCTTTATATTGTGCATTGCATCAATTCATATTGTTCATTCATAATCAATTGCTTGGCTTGTTTGAGTGTGCATCTCTTGTTATTGCAATTAGTTTTCAAATTCCGCATTAAGTTCTCTAGATTAGCATTATCACCTATTCACCCCCTTCTAGGTAATTTCAATTGGTATCAGAGCCTACGCTCCTGATATTTAGGTTTAACCACCTAGGAGTGAGATCTTGGTTTGCTAATCTTCATTTGCATTTTTCATTTGCACACATTTAGTTTGCACTCATGGATAGCCCTCCTATGTTTGATTTTTCTAGACATGATATTTGGAAGGCCAAGATGAGTAGTCATTTGAAAGCCTTAGGATCTAAAGTTTACCAAGTCATTACCAAGGAATCCTACCCCAATGATAGCAAGCATAATAAGGCCAATGCACTTGCACTTAAAATACTTAGAGCATCTCTTAATGAAGATCTTTCACATGTGTTTGCTCATTATGATTCGGCTTTTGCAGTTTGGAGCATTTTGACTTCTCCCGAGCTACCAAGGATTATCAACAAGTTGAGAAGATCTAGGAGAGACAAGTCCGACGAGCATTGCCTCATGGTCCAAGGGAAAAAACTCCCTTGAGGTACAATCGAATTCTCAACTAGATAATAGCTCTAGTTCCTATTGCCATGGTTGTTTTGAAGTTCAAACATTTAATATGGAACTTGCTCAAAAGCTTGAAATTTTTTTGGAAAAACATGATTTGTTGAAAAAGAACAATTTTGAACTAAAAGAAGAATTAAAGGATTTGTGTTCAAATTTTGAATTGATTTTGCAAGAGAAGGGAGAGATTGCAAGTGAACGTGACTCACTTAAATCTCAACTTGACCTTGTCCTAAAGGAAAATGAGTTTTTGAAAAGCAAAAAGGATTGTGATGATGTTGTGAAAAACAATGAGGTTTTATCTTCTAAATTAGATTTTATTTTAAAAGATAACCTTTCATTGAAAAATGAAATTGATTTCATTACAAAAGAATTGGATTTTGTTTTAAGGAAAAATGAATCTTTGAAAATCGAATTGTCTTCATATGTTTGCCATGCTAGCGTAGCTTCTTCATCTAGCACACCTATTGCATGCTCCACTTTATCTTCAACTATTGAAAATGATATAAATGATTTGAAGAAAAAGTGTGATTGTTTGGGCTCCACTTTGAGCCATTGTGCCATGAACCACACACGCTTGGAATCCTTGATTCGAAAGAAACAAGCTCCAACCTTGCATGCACACCCATCACGGCATACACATGCTTCCTACGGTCACCACCATCACATGTATGCTCATGTGTACACGTGTACACATTGTGGTCGAAAAGGCCACCTTGCTAGATTTTGCTATGATCGTTTACATGTTGAAAATTTAGCAAATAATCTTGTTTGGGTTAGGAAAGATACTAACCCCTATGGACCCAAAAGAAAATGGATACCAAAGACCACCCCTAAAATTTTTGATGTAGGTGTGGGCTCTCGCATCACGTGAGAGTAGCGGTGCCTTGAAGTGGATGCGTTCCGTGCTTAAAGAAAACAATTTGGATGCATCACTTTCAAGGGGAGTTTGGTGGAGAGGACCACCATTGGTTTGGAGAACTAGAGAGGTGCCTTCATCGGTTTTGGTATCAATCTCTAACTCCCGTTTATATTTGCATGCTTTTTATGTCATTGATTTATAGCATGTCATGTTTTAAAGCTCATTATGATTATGCCATGTGATTTAGATTAGTGATATACATGTTTAGTTATTTGAGACACCCATGGACCTATCTTTGTGTTCTCACTTTGTTTTTAAACTAATATGTATGTCCTAGATCTAATGCATGTGCATGATGATCATATGTGTTTATGATTCTTGTTTTGATATTTCATGTTTTTGATGTTTATAGTTTATTATGTTAAATGCCATGATTCTTAGATCATTGACATGCATGTATAGCTTTTGAGATCACCATGTTTACATGGACCCATATGTTGTGTTCTCACCATTTGTTTAGCTATTATGCACATCATAGCTCTAATAACATGTGGATTTACATAATGATCATTTTTATGTTTATCATGTTGATTTATGTCCCGTTTTATGCCTCATATTTTGAATATACGTTTAAATGTTAGTTTTCATTAAGACTAGAATTTATACTTGTACAAGTAGTGGGCCACAAATAAATCTTTATATATGTTTGTGCTTGGATGCTTATTTGTACAGATTAGATGTTCTAGTATAATCTAGTTTTGATGATTCATGCATTCTAACCTGTATTCCCTATTTTAGACATGTTTTATGATCATGTGTGTTTTCGCTTCATGTATATGTCTACTTTGCCAAACTTTAAGATATACATGTATACCCCTTGAGTCATTTACTTTTCATGCAAATCTTTATTATGGACTCAAATTGTGTTTAGGGATATGTATGTATACTTTTTATATTGTCAAAACATACATATGCCTTGAAGTATAAATTGTTTTTAAATGAAAATTTAGTTTCTCATGATTTTCATGTTTTCATGTTTAAGGAATTTCAATTGAGCTTAATTGAATATTTTCATGTTGATATGTGTCACATAACACTTGTTCACTCACTTTATTAGTTTTCTCATGATTTTATTTTCATGAGTATGATACATGTTTTATGAAATTTGAGTGTTTAGTGCTATGTGATTTACATGTGTTCATGAAAAATATTTATGTTTTATTCCTTACTTGAAGGATTTCATACTAGTTAACAAGATTTCCCATTTAACTAGTTCGTATTCTTCTTATGGTAGAGATTTTCAAACGTACTCTATTTTCAAACCTATTTTTGAAAACCCTACCTTCTAAGGGCGGTTGGATGGGAGATCATACTCATGTATGCTTTATAGTAAAAATTATTTTAAACTTGAACATGATTGGGAGGATAGGATATGAGATATACACTTGATATTATTGTTGTTTCAATTGGTATCATTAGATTCTTTCAATTGGTATCATTATTGACATTTTTGTATACTCATATTTTTTTTGTATATGTATGCTTGCACTTGAAAGAGTATCAATTTCAATTGGTATCTAATTTTCATACATATATATTTTTATTTGTGCTTATTATATTCATATATCTTAGAGCACAAATTTTGATCATGATAAAGCTTGTTTTATAATGACTATCTTGTTTCAATTGACTAGTTTTCAATTGGTATCCATATACAAGCTTATTCATTATTTCATTTGGTATTTCATAAAGGGGGAGAAACCTTGTATTTCATCTTTCAATTGGTATTTGATTTCCACTCCCATACTTTATGATTGAAAATTTCAATTTGGTATCATATGTTCAAAATGAAAAATATTTACAATTGGTATCAAAATCCTTGTTTAGAAATTCAAAATTTGTTATGTTTAATTTCAATTGGTATCAAGATTGTTTTCTTATAATTGGTATCAATGTTTTTATGTTTCCTTTCAATTGGTATCAAGATGCTCTACTTTGACAATTTTTTTTAATTGATATCTTAATTGATTGTCACCTCTTATTTACATCATTTGTGTTTTAGACAAAAAGGGGAGAACATTGTTTTATTGCTTTTAACCCCTTTATTGTTTCTTTGTTTCGAACAAAAAGGGGAGAAGAATGTTTTTGTTTTTACTTGGACCCCTTTGTTGATGATTGACAAAAAGGGGGAGAAGTATTTGAGTTTATATGCATGTTTTATTTTATTTATTAGTTTGTCGTTTAATTGTTTAATTAGTATCAAGAGCATTATTAAGAACATGTTTTTTATTGGTATCATGAGCACGTTTTATGCATGATGCATTTCATAAGTCATATGTTTGGTATCAAGAGCATGTTTTTGTATTGGTACCTTGTTTTATGCATGTCTATGCATACATGTTTAAGAGCTTACATTGCATATCTATTTGTTTATTCCTATGCATGAGTTAAGGGGGAGCTTCTCTGAAGCTTAACTTTAATCCATGCATATATAACTCCATGAGTTTTGTCATCATCAAAAAGGGGGAGATGTTGGCCCAAAGGCCCTCCACTCTAGTTTGATGATGATTAACTCATGTAGTTATGTGTACTAATAATCTTGTGATTTTAGTTTCAGATCATTAATCAAGATGTTAGTAGGTGATTAGCTTCATCAAAGATGGTTTGAAAGCTTTCACATAGTGATTAAAGAGCCCGAGCGACAAGATCATATATAGCACTCATTGGAGTCAAGCTCGGTGGATCACGAAGTTTTGGATCGAGTCGGCTTGGAGACGACGCTCTACAAGAAGACTTCGGTACCCTAGTTTAGTTTAAGTTTTAGATCCATTTGTAAAGATTAGAATAGTATGATATGCTCAAGTTCACTACACACATGTTTCATGTTTTGAATATTAGTTTTCGATTTTTTTCGTTTTTGGTTTAACCGATCTTGGTTTTATGAATAGATAGATCAAAACAAGTTTACATGTTTTAATGTATATTAGATTTGTTCTATATACATGCATACTTAACTTCCTAGACAAACTTAGTTTTGACTTACTTATTCATGTGTTTTATGTTTTGGTATTTTTAACAAAACATATTTTGGAATTAAAGACAAAAACATGGATATATATATGTTTCATGTATATAGGATTATATCCATATACATCATGTCTAAATGTTATTTAATATCATGTTTTTGTATTTGGATTAGTCTTGGACAAAATGTATTTTCAATTCAAAAATCAAGTTTTAGAAAATACAGTTTTTGATTTTTGGTAAAAATGATAAGACACAAAAATGTTTCAAAATGTTTGTTATTTGTGATGAAATTTTTATCACAAGTTTATATTTCAAAATAAAATGATAAAACTATTTTTGTGTAATTTTAGAGATTTTATGGGAATTTTTAGGATTAAAAATTACATGTTTTTCTGACCAGAACTGCTGCTGCCAGGCTAGGTCGGTCGACTGGACGGTCGACCGAATCAAGTAGCCGGTCGACCGTAGCGGTCGACCGACGTGCACGGATACGTGCACGCTGGCTTAACCATAAGCCGGTCGACCGCGCGGCCGACCGACTGAGAGCAGGTTGCTCTCAGGTTTCTCCCGGTCGACCGAGCGGTCGACTGGCCAGAGAGCCGTTGCTCTCTGGTTCTGGGGACGGTCGACCGCCCGGTCGACCGGTAACTGGCTGCGGTCAAAAAGTGACCGTTGGCCGGTCGACCGACCGGTCGACCGGTAGTTCATTTTGGCAGTTTCTGCTGCCAACGGCTATAATTTTCTGGGGGCTATAAATGCCCCATTGGAAAGAGGTTTTCTCTAAGATTTTTGGTGCTAATTTTTCCTGACTCTCTAGTGTTTTCACAGCAATCAAAAGAAGTTTTTGGGCTTTAATTGAACAATCTATTTGGTATTTTTGCTAGGGTTTGGAAAATCAAAGAAAAGGGGTTTTTGGAAAAAGTGTTTGATTCAACTTCTTTATCTTGGTTTCTAGTTTTTTTTCAAGGATTTTCTTTGAGCTTTTGATTTCCATTCCTTTAGTTTTCTCCACACTTGAGCTACATCTACTATCTTATTCTATAAGATCTTTGTGTGGGAAAAGAGATTGTTTGTGGTCTTTTGATCACCAAGTTGTAAACCCTATCTTAGCTTGGCTTTGTGCCTTTCCCTCATTGTGTTGAGGAGGTTGTTGTTGGCCCAAAGGCCTTCCACTCTAGTTTTGATGATGATTAACTCATGTAGTTATGTTTACTAATAATCTTGTGATTTTAGTTTCAGATCATTAAGCAAGATATTTATTGGTGATTGCTTCAAAAAGAGGAGTTTAGAAGCCTTCACATGGTGATTCCGGTGCCTGAGCTTCTAGATCACTCATTTGCACTCGGTGGATCACGTTTGTGATTAAGTCGACTTGAAGATGGAAGATCGTCAAGAAGACTTAGGTATCCTAGTTTAGTTTAGTGTGTTTTAGATCCATTTGTAAAGATATGAATAGTTGATATGCTCAACTGCACAACACACACAAGTTTTATGTTTTGAATTTGGTTTTCATGAATAGATTGATCAAAACAAGTTTACTTTGTTTTTATATAAATTAGATGTGCTCTATATACATACATGCTTACATGACTTATACAAACTTATTTTGACTATCCTATTCATGTATAGAAAAACCAAAGTTTGATAAAAATACAAGTTTTGGTTTTTGGTAAAAATGTTAAGACACAAAAATAGTTTCATATGCTTGATATTTAAGCTAAAATATTTATCACATGTTTACATATCAATGCTAAAAGATAAAACTATTTTTGGGTATTTTTACAAGAGATAAAAGAATTTTAGAAATATTTTTAACATGTGTTTCTGTCCCGGATTTGTGGCTGACAGGCCAGGTCGGCCGACCGCACGGGTCGACCGCACCAAAGGCCGGTCGACCCTCGCAGTCGACCGACGTGCACAGGCTTGTGCACGTTTGGCAGTCACAGGGACGGTCGGCCGGGCGGCCGACCGGACCTGAGAGCAGTGCTCTCTGTTTATTTCGGTCGGCCGGGCGATCAACCGGTTTGCTCCAACGGTCGGATTTTTGACCGTTGGCGGTCGGCCGACCGGCCGACCGCTAGGCCTGTCAGGCTGACAGATCAGCCTAACGGCTAGTTTTGTTTTGGGGCTATAAATATCCCATTGCTTGGTGTTTTTAACAAAGATTTTTAGAGCCAAAATTTCCAGACATTCTCTACTGTTTCAAATTTATCTTATTTGTTTTAGGTTTTTGGAAAAATCAAAGAAAATAGTATTTTGGGAGATTTGTGTTTGTTCTTCATTTCTATTATCATCAAGAGTTTTTCCAAGATTATTTCTTTGAGTTTTTGTTTTCCAAATACCTAGTTTTTCCACACTTGAGCTATCATCTATCCTATTCTATAGGATCATTTTATTTGTGGGAAGAGAGATTGTTTGAGGTTGATTGAGCCTCCAAGTTGTAAACACCCTTGCTTTTGTTGTATCCCTTTTTGGTAGAGGTTGATCGGGTGATTGGTTTGCTCCCTCTTTGGTAGAGGTTGAGGCTTGTGTTTGCTCCCTCTAGTGAGAGGTGGAGTTTGGTTTGTAACCCTCTTCGGTAGAGGTGTTGGTTGTTGTTTGGCTACGGGTCTACCCCTCGGTTGTGAGGCGGTGTTTGAGAGAGGAGTTTGGTACTCCTTGTGTTGTAACAAATCCTCCTCGGTGGAGGTTTCCTCGGTGGGAGATAGTGGATTGGAAATCCTTCACGGTGGTGAAGGCGGGGATGTAGAGCTAGGGGCTCGAACCTCGAAACATATCTTTGTGTTTGCGTTTGATCCATTATCTCTAACTCTCTCTCTCTCTCTTTTATTTGTGCAAAGCATTATTCATATTGCCATATCATTCATATTGCTTGTGTTATCCTTGCATTAATTCATATTGCTTATTCATTATATGCTTGGATTGCTTGTGTGTGTGCCTCACTTATACTTAACCACAAGAGCTTCATATAGCACCTCAACCCATATTTAGGGGAATCAAGAGGAGTTAGTCCAGAGCCCTTCACGGAAAATTCGGCTACACTTGTTGGTTGTATTAAGTGATTGCAATATTTGTTTTCAGCATCCACATTTAGCGCATTTAGTTTCTAGATTAGCATTATCACCTATTCACCCCCCTCTAGGTGATTTTCAATTGGTATCAGAGCCTACGCTCCTGATACATAGGCTTAACATCTTAGGAGTGAGATCCTTTGTTTGCTAATCTATTGTTTGCATTTACTTATTTGCACACTCATATAGTTTACCATGGACTTCATGACCCCACCTAGTTTTGACCCTTCCAACATTGTTGTTTGGAAGTATAGGATGTCCATGTACCTAAAAACCCTAGGATTGCATGTTTTCCTTGCCGCTATCAAGAGATGTTATCTTGGTGACCGTAATCATATAGGGGCCAATGCATTAGCCCTTGAGGCTATTAGAAGCACATTAAATAAAGAATATCTTATGCTTGCTTCTAACTTTGATTCCGCATTTGCAGTGTGGAATATGTTGACAACCACAACCACCACCTCCGAGCTTCAATTGTAAATCCAACCGGAAGAATCTAGTGGAGAATCCGAATCTCAATGCTTCATAGTCCAAGGGAATGACTCCCTTGAGGTACAATCGGAAACTCAACTAGATAGTTTTGATTCTAGTTCTTCATGTGATGATTATATTGATGCCCATGTTTTGAATGAAGAACTTTCCATAGTTTGTGAAAAACTAATTGAAAAATATAATGTTTTGAAAAAGAAAAGTCTAAGCATTAATAATGAAAATAAAAATTTGATTGCTAGACTTGATATTGTTTTGCAAGAGAAAGAGAAGATTGCAAATGAGAGGGATTCATTAAAATCTCAACTTGACTTTGCACTAAAAGAAAATAAAATTTTAAAATCTAAAAATGATTGTGAAACACTTTTCAAGAAAAACGAAAATTTGTCTTCAAAAGTTGATTTTGTTTTAAAAGAGAATGTTGCTTTGAAAAATAAAATAATTTCTATTTCAAATGATTTAAATGTTTGTTTAGAGAAAAATATTGTTTTACAAAATAATTTGGATGCACATGTTTGCCATGCTAGTGTAGCTTCACCTAGCATACCTATTACATGCACCTCTTCTTCTAGGATCAATGATGATTTTTGTTTGTTAAAGAAGAGAGTGGATTGTTTGGGCTCCACTTTGAGCCAATGTGCCAAGAGCCACACACGTTTGGAATCCTTATTTCGAAAGAAGCAAGTTCCATCTATGCATGCACGGCATACACATGCTCCACACGGACACACCCATCACATGTATGCTCATGTGTACACTTGTTCACATTGTGGACGTAAGGGCCACCTTGCTAAATTTTGCTATGATAGAATACATGTTTTAAATTTAGCAAAGAATTTTGTTTGGGTTAGAGAAGGGACTAACCCTCATGGACCCAAAATTTGTGGGTACCAAAGACCACCCTTCTTGTATTTGATGTAGGAGCGGGCTCTCGCATGACGTGAGAGTAGCGGCACCTTGGAGTGGATGCGTTCCAAGCCTAAAGATTACTATTTGGATGCATCACTTTCAAGGGATGTTTGGTGGAGAGAACCACCATGTTTTGGAGATATGGAGAGTTGCCTCATAGGTTTGGTAACGGTCTCTTACTCCTTATTTTTGTTTGCATGCTTTTCATGTTTATTATATATAGCATGTTTTGATGATCATTATGAAAATGCCATGATTATTAGACTCTTGACATACATGTATAGCCTTTTGAGACACCCATGTTTAATATGGACTATTATTTTGTGTTCTCACCATTTGTTTAGCTATCATGCTTATCATAGGTTTAATAACATATGAATTTTCATAATAATCATGTTTATATTTTTCATGTTGATTTATATCCCATTTTATGCTTTATATCCCGTTTTATGCTTCATGAGTTGATTACATGTTTAGATGTTAGTTTTCATTAAGACTAGGAATATATTTGTGCATATAGTGGGTCACAAATAAATCTATATATGTTTGAGCTTGATTGCTTATTTGTTCCCATTAGATGTGCTAGTATAGTCTAGTTTTGATGAACCATGCATTTTAAACTTGTATTCCCATTTTGGTTTTGTATTATGTTTATGAATTTTCATTTCATGTATATGTCTATTTTGTCAAACTTTAAGTTATACATGTATACCCTTTGAGTTATTTGCTTGTCATGCAAATCTATACATATGGACTCAATTGTGTTTAGGGATATGTATGTATACTTTTTGTGTTGACAAATCATACATATACCTTGAAATGAAATTTGTTTTAATGAAAATTTAGTTTTTCATGTTTCCATGTGTTTATATTTAACTTCATGTATATGTCCATTTTATCCAAATTATTATTATACATATACATCCTTTTGAGCCACGTTCCTTCATGCATATATCTTTGTGGACTCGTTGTGTTTGGATATGTATGTATACTTTAATTTGTATAGGACATACATATACCTTGAAGATTAAATAGTTTTGATGATTTTCATGTTTTCATGTTTCAAGGAATAATGAGCTTATTGTCCATCTTTCATGATTATGATCTTCACATCTTACTTGTACACTTACATTTATTGTTTACTCATGTGTTTGTTTTCATGAGTCATATTTATGCTTAATTGATTATGAGTGTTGATTATCATGTGGATTTCATGTTTCATGAAAAATAATTTTTTTTTATTCCTTGCTTGAAGGATTTCGTACTAGTTTACAAGTTTTTCATTTAACTAGTTACGGTATTCTTCATATGGTAGAGATTTTCAAACATACCTTATTTTTCAAATCTATTTTTTTTGAAAACCCCTACCTTCCATCGGTGGTTGGATGGGAGATCATGCTCATATATGCTTTATAGTGAAAATCATTTTAAACTTGAACATGGTTGGGTGGTAGATAATATGATGTATACACTTGATCATTATTGTTGTTTCAATTGGTATCATTGGACTCTTTCAATTGGTATCAATTTTGACCTTTCTTGTATACTCATATGTGTTTGTATGTATGTATGCTTTCAATTCCAAGAATATCAATTTCAATTGGTATCTATTTTCCATACATATATATGTTTGTGTTTATGCTAAGCTTGAGCTTTAATTTTGTTTCAATTGATTAGTTTTCAATTGCTTTTCAATTGGTATCTTATTACAAGCTTATGCATATGTTTTGTTGGTATTTCATAAAGGGGGAGAAAATTCGATTTTCATATTTACAATTGGTATTTGCATTTCCACTCCCTTGCTTTATGATAGAAAATAAAAATTTTAAATTGATATCATATACTTAAAAAAAAAATACTCTTTTGATATCAAGATGTTTATTTGAATGTTTTAAAAATTGGTATCTCAAAATTTTGTTTTAGAAAATAAATACAAAAGTTTTGATTTGTATTGCCTATATGCAAGGAGAGCTTAACATCTCTTCTACATATAGATTCATGTTGAGTGTATCTTGTATTGAAGAGCTTGACATCTCTTCTTTATGTGATACACGTGTGTAGGGGGAGCTTCACATCTTCTCTTATACATTACATAGTGTACGTTATGTGAATTACGGCTTGTCATCCCTCCTTCATGTAATGTGTCTATGTAGGGAAGCTTCAAATCTTCCTCTTCATGAATGTATATCGCATATATCATTTATTGATTGATCTATGTTTATTTCAATTGGTATCAAAATGCTACCTTGACATATTTTCAATTGATATCTTAATTGATTGTCACCCCTATTTGGTTTTGTTTTTATTTTAGACAAAAAGGGGAGATCATTGTCTTTATTAACCCTTTTGTTGATTCATAGTTTCGAACAAAAAGGGGGAGAAAAATTTATTGATTTGGTTTTGCTTTTACCTCTTATTGATGATTGTTTCTTTGTATTAAAAAAAGGGGAGAAGATTTTGTTTTATTTTTGTTTTTACCCCTTTGTTGATGATTGACAAAAAGGGGGAGAAAGATTGTGGTTTATATATGCATATTTATGTTTTGCATATATTAAGTTTAATTTAGCTTAATTTTAATTGGTATCAAGAGCATGTTTTGTTTTTGAACATTTCATTGGTATCTAGAATCTTTTTATTATTTATGCATATCTATGCATGTTTCATGTTTCATATTCATTGCATATTTATTGTTTATTTGTTTTATGCATGAGTTAAGGGGGAGCTTCTTTGAAGCTTAACTTTAATCCATGCATATATAACTCCATGAGTTTTGTCATCATCAAAAAGGGGGAGATTGTTGGCCCAAGGGCCTTCCACTCTAGTTTTGATGATGATTAACTCATGTAGTTATGTTTACTAATAATCTTGTGATTTTAGTTTCAGATTATTAAGCAAGATATTAGTTGGTGATTGCTTCAAAAAGAGGAGTTTGGAAGCCTTCACATGGTGATTCCAGTGCCCGAGCTTCAAGATCACTCATTTGCACTCGGTGGATCACGTTTGGGATCAAGTCGACTTGAAGATGGAAGATCGTCAAGAAGACTTAGGTATCCTATTTTAGTTTAGTGTGTTTTAGATCCATTTGTAAAGATATGAATAGTTGATATGCTCAAGTGCACAACACACACAAGTTTTATGTTTTAAATTTGGTTTCCATGAATAGATTGATCAAAACAAGTTTACTTTGTTTTTATGTATATTAGATGTGCTCTATATACATACATGCTTACATGACTTATACAAACTTATTTTGACTATCCTATTCATGTATAGAAAAATCAAAGTTTGATAAAAATACAAGTTTTGGTTTTTGGTAAAAATGTTAAGACACAAAAATAGTTTCATATGCTTGATATTTGAGCTAAAATATTTATCACATGTTTACATATCAATGCAAAAAGATAAAACTATTTTTGGGTATTTTTACAAGAGATAAAAGAATTTTTAGAAATATTTTTAACATGTGTTTCTGTCCCAGATTTGTGGCTGACATGCTAGGTCGGCCGATCGCACGGGTCGACCGCACCAAAGGCCGGTCGACCCTCGCGGTCGACCGACGTGCACAGGCTTGTGCACGTTTGGCAGTCACAGGGACGGTCGGCCGGGCGGCCGACCGGACCTGAGAGCAGTGCTCTCTGTTTATTTCGGTAGGCCGGGCGGTCGACCGGTTTGCTCCAACGGTCGGATTTTTGACCGTTGGCGGTCGGCCGGCCGGCCGACCGCTAGGCCTGTCAGGCTGACAGATCAGCCTAACGGCTAGTTTTGTTTTGGGGCTATAAATACCCCATTGCTTGGTGTTTTTAACAAAGATTTTTAGAGCCAAAATTTCCAGACATTCTCTACTGTTTTAAACAAGTTTTCAAAAGAGTTTTGTGCCAAAAAGATTTATCTTATTTGTTTTAGGTTTTGGAAAAATCAAAGAAAATAGTATTTTGGGAGATTTGTGTTTGTTCTTCATTTCTATTATCATAAAGAGTTTTCCCAAGATTATTTCTTTGAGTTTTTGTTTTCCAAACACCTAGTTTTTCCATACTTGAGCTATCATCTATCCTATTCTATAGGATCATTTTATTTGTGGGAAGAGAGATTGTTTAAGGTTGATTGAGCCTCCAAGTTGTAAACACCCTTGCTTTTGTTGTATCCCTCTTTGGTAGAGGTTGATCGGGTGATTGGTTTGCTCCCTCTTTGGTAGAGGTTGAGGCTTGTGTTTGCTCCCTCTAGTGAGAGGTGGAGTTTGGTTTGTAACCCTCTTCGGTAGAGGTGTTGGTTGTTGTTTGGCTACGGGTCTACCCCTCGGTTGTGAGGCGGTGTTTGAGAGAGGAGTTTGGTACTCCTTGTGTTGTAACAAATCCTCCTCGGTGGAGGTTCCCTCGGTGGGAGATAGTGGATTGGAAATCCTTCACGGTGGTGAAGGCGGGGATGTAGAGCTAGGGGCTCGAACCTCGAAACATATCTTTGTGTTTGCATTTGATCCATTATCTCTAACTCTCTCTCTCTCTCTCTTATTTGTGCAAAGCATTATTCATATTGCCATATCATTCATATTGCTTGTGTTATCCTTGCATTGATTCATATTGCTTATTCATTATATGCTTGGATTGCTTGTGTGTGTGCCTCACTTATACTTAACCACAAGAGCTTCATATAGCACCTCAACCTATATTTAGGAGAATCAAGAGGAGTTAGTCCAGAGCCCTTCACGGGGAATTCGGCTACACTTGTTGGTTGTATTAAGTGATTGCAATATTTGTTTTAAGCATCCGCATTTAGCGCATTTAGTTTCTAGATTAGCATTATCACCTATTCACCCCCTCTAGGTGATTTTCAGTTGTGCTATTGGGTTGTATCCCTCAAGGTGTGAGGTGATCCTTGTGTTGCTAATCCCTCAAGTTGTGAGGTGATTGTTTGTTGGCTTGGTGTTGTGCCTCAAGGAGGAGGTTGTGTTTGTAAGGAGAGGAGTTGGGTACTCCTTGTGATTTATTGCCCCAAATCCTCGGTGGAGGTTCCCTTTGTGGGAGTCCTTTGTGGACAAGCTAGTGGACTAGAAATCCTTCTGTGTGAAGGCGGGGATGTAGAGCTGGGTGCTCGAACCTCGAAACATATCTTGTTGTTTGCGCTTGATCCCTTGGCTCTTACTCTCTCTCTATATTGTGCCTTGCATCAATTCATATTGTTCATTCATAATCAATTGCTTGGCTTGTTTGAGTGTGCATCTCTTGTTATTGCAATTAGTTTTCAAATTCCGCATTAAGTTCTCTAGATTAGCATTATCACTTATTCACCCCCCTCTAGGTGATTTCACAGTGGGAATTCGTCATTAGGACAAGCTGTATTGAGATCACGGTAGTCGATGCAGATCCGTATTTTTTCATTCTTCTTGAGGATGGGAATGATATTAACAACCCAATCTGGATGCTGTTCCTCCCGTATGAAGCCGCATGCAATGAGCTTATGAACTTCGATTTCAATAGCCTCCATAATGTTCGGACGAAACCGGCGTTGTTGCTGCTTGATTGGCTTGGCGTCTGGTTTGATATCCAGACGATGCATGGCTACTTGTGGATCAAGTCCGGGCATGTCTTCGTAGTTCCATGCAAAAACAACTATATACTCTCTTATGAGTACAATCAATTCTTCTCTTTCTTTAAGTGATAAGCTTATACTTATAAAGATGGGCTTAAGGTGATCTTTACTACCCAAGTTAACCTGGACCACCTTATCTTCAGTAGGTGGTTCGTGTTGTTCGAATCGCTTTTCCCACTGAGAATCCAATTGTTGAATCCATGGTTCCTCATCAGTAGCTTTCACTGGATCCAATTGACTGCTTGAAGTCATATTAACGGTGAGATTCTCGAACATCATTCCCACACTGACATCTGAGTCCCACTCGAAGGAAGAGGCAGAATGTGATGGGATCGGTTTGTCATCCTTGGACTGAACCGTTGCTGATGGTATGGGTGTAACGTATCCCAACCCCCTGTGTGTGTTATCATAGTAATTTGCAGGTTTTCCTCTTGGCACAAAGTTGCGCAGCAAACTACGTCTTCCTTTTCTGAAATTCAAGCCCTTCCCATGCTTCAGGTTGTACACCATTTTCTTCATCATATGGTGCGCTGGTCGTGCATAATGGAAAAATTGTGGGGTGTCTGAGCCTTAACTTGAATCTGCGGCTGTAGACCCTCGCGGTTGGGCTTTACCGAATATTATTGGTAACTGACCTTCTTTTGATGGAGGGATCACTAAAACGGCCTCTTCTATAGATTTCATGGGTGTACCGGATGCACTTGATTTATGTAAAGGCATGTGCAGAGAGCTATCCGTAACGGATTCAAACAATCCAACACTCACAGGATAATCAAAGGAAATATTATCATTAATTACCATTCGCCCTCATCTTTAGAAGGAGTGTTATGTTGGGGATTATTAAGACATGCTATAATTGGTTCACCAATCAAAATGATTGGCATGTCTGCTTCAGATTCTGAATCCGCCTCATTGTTACAATCATCATTGTCAGGCAATGATTCTTTTGATATTTCACCGGTCTCTTGATACAGGAGAGCGTCAGTAAAGTAATTTTCTACCCCTTTGAATGGTTGCTTCTCAGCGAAGACAGTTCGTACTGTGCATCATCTTCAACATATTTGAAGCACTGGTGCATCATCTTCAGTGTCAGGACTCCGGCGTCGACTAAAGTTTGAATTCTGTCCTTGAGGACAAAGCACTTGTCGGTAGGATGATAAATCATTCTGTGAAAGAGACAATATTTGGGATCATTCGTGCATCCTATTTCATTAGGACGCCGAGCATCCGGCAACTTCAATTTATTCCCTTTGTGAAGTAAATAAAATATTGTGACCACCTGATCGTCTTTGAAGGAGTACTGTTTTGGAGGAAACTTAGACTCCTGATTATTGAAGCCGCACTTCTTGGCCTTCGACTGAACATCCCCTGACAATTCAACGGACATAGTCTCTTTCCTTTTGACTTGAGAAGACTGTGCCATGTCGCCGCATCCTTTATTATTCGTACCCCATTTGCCTTTAGGGGTGAATGGTTCGAACCTTTTAGCTGACTTTTCGACTATCTCAGCTTGCTCGACCAGTTCTTTTCAGGTATGGACTTTGACAGCCCCCCATGCGAATTTCTACTTGGTCTAAGAAGTTGTGCCTGCATATCTGTAAGAGCATGGGTAGTTGCATCCCTGTTAGGCACATCAAAGACAAGTTTCTGAACCCCTCAATGTAGTCACGGACAGATTCGCCCTTCTTCTGTACGGTAGAGAGGAGTTTGTCTATGGTTACCTCGTTATCATCCTCATAGAAACAAGAAAGAAATCGAGTTTCTAGGTCGATCCAGAAATTGACAAAGCCCGGAGGGAGATTTCAGAACCAGTCAAATGCTACCCCCTTTAAGGTGCCAATGAACATTCTGGCCATGATAGCATAATTGTCTATAACATTACCGGTCTGAGACCGGAAATAGTAGATGTGCTGGTTTGGCGAGCTCTTACCATCGTACGTATGTAACGTTGGTGGTTTGAACTTTGGTGGGTATGGTAATGAATCCTATTCCAGCGGGTAAGGACGGATTGCCCCTACTTTCTTTATTTCATCCCTCTGAGCTAGGGATGCAATTTGAGCTTGGATGCCTTTAAGAACTTCAGCGTTTAAAGAAGAACTCTCCTTTGACTTCTCAGTCTTTGGTTGTTCATTGCTAAGATGTTCTTCCTCATCATGGTTACTCCCGGTATCATTGTTATTCTGGTTATTGAGGAGTTGAGCGAGCATCTGTTGAATGTTGTCCAAAGCTTCTTACTGGGTCTTGAAAGTTTGCTCCTGAGCTTCCAACCATCGACGAAGGTCATCATTACCGTTTCAACTATATTCATTGATACTCTATCCGTTCGTACCGAGCTGACTGTTGCCGAAGAGGCATACCCACTGTCTTTGTGCTCTTCATCAGACCATTGGACTAATCCTTTCATTGGTTCTGGTGAGGTTACTGCAGTTGAGGAAGATGGTTGTTCATAACTGTAGGGTATTGCAACCCTAGATCTGGTGTTCTGGAAGACACCTTCTTTATGTACCAAAACTTCGCCAAGGCCCGGACTATAATTCGAATCTGGGGAACTATAGGGAGTGTCGTGCGACGCTCGTCTGCCCCTACGCAATTCTCATCCCCTTTCGATCATATTAACGGATACAGGGGACAGATCTTGCGATACGCTCCTTTTGCGATGTTTCACCGGAGCTTGCACCGACAGTCGATCAAAAACTGATTGTCGGCCTGGAGGAGTGGCGGGATTGGTCCTAGCCGGTAATAGACTGAGTGGACTGTCACCAACTGACATCCCACTTGTTGACAACAGGAGGGAGAAGTTTGGAAAGATTCCGACTTCCGTTTGCTTGTCAAGAATTCCCATAAGTCAGACCCAATTGGGCCTAAACGATCCAGCGCAGAGGCTCTGTTAGATTGCGCATAGAATGATGCCCTGTTCTTTTTATCACTGCAGAGGTAATTAGCACTAAATACTGCTTTAGCTCTAACTTCGCGGCTAAGAACCTTGGAAATGTCCTTGGGTGCTAAAGCTGCATAAGCACCGCTGTCAACACTTAGGGACGATCCTTAGCTCCGCAACGAAGGGCAAGCTTAGTGCTTGATGAACTGGGGAGCGAAGCACGCTGTGGTGCTTTATCCGCTATGTTGCTGCGAAGGTGATTAGCCCTAGATAGTGCTTTGGCTTTAAATTTGCGGTTAAAAGCTTTAGAAATGCCCTTGGGCGCTGAAGCTGCATAAGCACCGCTATCAGCACTTAGGGGCAATCCCTTAGCTTCACTGCGAAGAGCGAGCTTAGTACTTGAAGAATTGGGGAACGAAGCACACTGTGGTGCTTTAGTTTCAGCTTCGCGGCTGTGAACATCATGTGTACCTTGAGGTACTGTATCAGTAGCTTCGCTCATAAGAACGAGGCTGGCGCGAGGAGTTACTGCTCCTGAATTAGGCGAAGGCATGATTATCGTCATAACTTCGCGGCTAAAACTCTCGACGAAGCAGGCAGGCATCTTGCCTTTTTCTTCGTGAGGGAGACGAACTTGTGCCGTAGCTACGCCTGAAGCTTCATACAGAGCCTTCTGCTTTGGCCTCCACATCTGCTTTGAAAAAGGAGACTTAGGTTCACCGGGAACCTGACTAGCCACACGCGAGGCTGGGAGGTATTGGAAGGATTCTGCTTCCGGTT
Organism: Agave tequilana; assembly: GCA_038442645.1. NCBI lineage: Eukaryota > Viridiplantae > Streptophyta > Magnoliopsida > Asparagales > Asparagaceae > Agave > Agave tequilana. Next base: position 39,865 of record JAVJIF010004039.1, read on the forward strand.
TCTGCTCTGAAACCTTAGCCATCGAGACCTTTCTATGCTTTCGTGCATAGAGCATTAGACCACCCCAGAGAGGAGTTCTTTGAATTTTCCTTGGTCGAAGTGAACGATTAGGTTTTCAAAGGTAACAGGCTGAAGATTCTGACCCTTGCATTGCGGGCCTGCTTCCTTGTTGCGCCAGAAGACCATGGTAGGCTCACAGAGAGCCTCATCTGTCGCCACAGAGACTTGCTTCAAAGATTTAGCCAGAGAGGCTCTGGCTACACCGGCTTCCTTGAATTCAGAAGTAGACCTGAAGATCTGTTCGTGCATTGTGACACTTGATTCTCAACAGTGGAGAATTCAGTCCACAGTGGAATCGCCATCTTATTTTCCATTGATTTTGCAAAGGGGAAAAACTTGCAAAAAGGGTCGAGGAGGTAAATTACAAGTAATTCTTTTGCAATAAAAAGATTACAAGTAGATCTCCTCTGAGATTCTAGAGAAGTATGCCGATAGGAGTCTAGTCAGCGTGTGACCACTTTGTCCCTTTGATGATGCGATCCATCAGACGGTCAGTCTGCTGCCGACGGGATTCCCTTCTCGCCTGGTTCGGAGAATCGGAGAACAGAAGGTTGGTAGAACCCTCTTGTTACTTCTCAAACTGCCTCCACTTGGGAATTCCTTCTTGCCTGGTTCTGGAGATTCTTTGAGAGGGAGGAAGATCTTAGGGTATTAGCACCCTGATTAGAGAAGCAGTTCTCTGAATTCTTGAAAGTAAGAGAATAGGTCTCTGTTTAGCCGTCTCTCTCTTTTTTTTAGCCTCTCTCTCTCTCTCTCTGTTCGTGTGTCTTCGTATGCCTCTGGTCGGCTATTTATAGGGAGAGCAGGCGTAAAATTGCCCTTTTTTTAAAATCTGGAAACAGATTGAGTCAATCTGTTTAAATCTGGAAAGTAGCCTTGCCGCGAGGCTAGAATCAGCTTCTACGACGCTAGAAATAGCAGGTATCATCGATCTCCTGATCTGTTTTGATTCTTTCCAAATAACTGAAAGATCTCTCCTGATCTTCTTACTTGTTTTAGGAGAGTCAAGAGATTATGGTAAACAACTGCCAAATTTGATCTCAGATTTGATCTTGATTAGATTTGATCTCATCTGGAGATTTAATTGGTCAAAGGTGACCATAAAAGACCCGTAGCGGAGCTGCCGCATCGAGCTCACAGCGGAGCTGGAAGGAACATCTGGCGAAGTCAGAAGAAAGCTCTTCAGCGGAGCTGGATAAACATCTGCGACAAAGATACTGACCATCCTTCTACGTGGTTGCGTGCGGCTTCGAGCGAAGCTAACTCTCTGCGGAGTTAACTGAGCGCTTCAGGCGAAACTATAAGTTAGCTCACTGATAGAGCTTTGAACAGCTTCAAGGTGAAGTTGGACAAACTTAGCCTCTTAGGTGAGGCTATCCCCTCGGGCTCATGTGATGCTAAGTGTTGAGCTAACTTAGCATCTTAGACCTGCTTAAGTCTTTTCAAAGATAATCTGGGCTCACTGTCTGATTCACTGGATCAGTAGAGTCCAAGTCGCTGATTTGTCCTTCGGAGATGGGGTAAAAATTGGTCGTCAGCTTGTCTGCCACTTGTCTTTTGTAAATGTCAATAAATTTTAGACATTGTTCAGGCCAGTCAGGAATCTTGTCTTTTTAGAGTGTCAACAAATGGTCAGAAAAATGACCGTTGGCCGGTCGACTGGAAGGGCATTTCTGCCCTTTCCTGCTGCCAACGGGCAGAATTTTGAGAGGGTTATAAATACCCATCTCTTGGGCTGTATGATACATGATTTTTGAGAGCCAAAATTTTTATCTTTCTCAGTGGCTTGGAAAGAAGTTTAAAAGAGTTTTTGTAGTTAAAAGATTTATTTTTATTTTGTTTTTAAGGGTTGAAAAAATCAAAGAAAAAGAGAGTCTTTGGGAATTAGTGTTTGATCTTTATATCTATTAGTAGTTTTTTCAAGTATTTTCTTTGAGATTTTGATTTCCAAACTCCTTATTTTCTCACACTTGCGCTATCATCTCTATCCTACCTATAGGATCTTGTTTTGTGAGGAAAATTGGTTTGTGGTTTATTGAGACCACCAAGTGCTGTAATCTTCTTTGCTTTGAGTTTGTGTTCATCCCTCTTGTGTAGAGGTAATTGAGATTGTATTTTAGGTTTGTGGCTATCCCTCTTTGTGTAGAGGTGATTAAGGTTGGAGTTTAGCTTAGTGCCTTATCGCTCTTGTGTGAGGTGATTGTTGTTTTGGCTTTGTGCCTTGCTCTTGTGTAGAGGTGGTTGTTGGAGAGAGGAGTTGTGTACTCCTAAGTTTGTATTACCGAATCCTCAGTGGAGGTTCCCTGTGCGGGAGGTCCTGTGTGGACATATAGTGAAAATCCTTCTGTGTGAAGGAGGGAACATAGAGCAGTGGTTTGAACTTCGAAATATATCTCGGTGTTTGTGATTGATCCACTATCTCTAAACTTTTTCTCTTTTATATCTTACATTGCATCATATTGCTCATATCATATTTATGCTTGGTATTGATTGTGTGTCTCATTAGTGTTGAACCAAGAGAGCTTCATATAGCACCTCAACTCTTATTTAGAGAAATTTAGAGGAGATAGTCCAGAGCCCGTCACCGGGAATTCGGCTACACTCTTTAGTTACACTTAGTGTGTTGTAATTAGTGTTTAATTCCACATCATTTGTCATTAGATTAGTGATTGTACTCCAAAATTATATTTTTATCATCACATTTACACATATATCCTTGATCATTCCTTTATTAATTAATTCTATTAACCCCTTTTTTAATTATGGTGTGTGTACTTAAATGAGAGGATAAAGATACAAGAAGCTTCATTTTATCCCTTATCCTATCTAAAGTTGGATTAAATTGAATCCAAAGGAGGAAAGGATTAATCTTCATCTCCTATTCAAGATCAAATTCAGAAGATAAAGTCTTAGAAGATGAAGAGAATAAAGCTAATCTTAAAAGGAAAAAGGAGAATAATTCAAATTAAATGGAATTCAAAATCAATTCAGACTCGGATTCTGAAGGTACACCTTTTAGTATTCGGATCATAACTTTTGCTATAGATATTTAAATCCGATGACTTAAGATGCTACAGAAAGAAGATGTGAAGGACTAAAATTGTTATGTTTATCACTCTGTCTAATTCAGCTGTCTGATGAGTCATATTCAGTAAACAACATGCCAACTTGCTGCAGGACTGAATTCCTTATTGAATTAGGAAACCTTCTAATTTGTATCCTATTGTGATTAGATTTGAGGCCTATTTAAAGAGCTGAAATCTCTCAATATCAAATATCTCCACATTAGAGATCTTAACTTAGGATTTTTCTTTTAGTCTCTTCTCCAAATTTCTTTTGTAATTTTTATTTCTAGTTCTACTTCTAATTCAAGATTTGTGAGAAGGAGAAGCCATTGTAAATTGAGGCGACAGATCAATACAAGGTGCTTCGTTCTTTTCATATCTCTTTTGTTATTAATTTTATTTTTTCTTTTTCTTGGTTTTTTTATTTCTTGCTTTCTTTTACTTGTCATGTTTACCATGAGTAGCTAGATTTTTCTCATGGCTTGCTAAGCCATCACCACCATCACATCTAATGTTTAGTAGATAACCAGATTAGATCATATGTATGCCTACTCTAATTTTTATTCTTGAAGACTCATTAGGATAAGCAACTAGGTCAAATATTTGCTAATACTTCTTAACTGTTTTTCTTAATCTATGCTTGATGAAAATCTTAATATTTTAATGTTAAACATTGATTAGTGTTATTTCAAATAGGGTTAAGATTTGCTAAATACTTTTTAATGATTTTTTTTTACTTTATACTTGATTGACAACCTTGATATTGTAACGTTAAAACTTGGATGGTGTTATTTCAAATTATAATCTAGTTTCTGTCCTATGTATCTTGCTTGATTTTATGATAGAATATCATGTTTAGGATGTAAAGTAAAGTAATTATCTATCTAGCATTAGCATATATAGTGGTTGATTAAATAGTAAGCTGTGAAACTTTCTTTTAGGTTGATTCTTTATCCACATACAATTCATCTTTTCTTTCCTAAGTTATTTAAACAGAGAAAATAAGAATACAATATTACCGAAACGCTTTCATCGCATCTCTCCCTGAGGTTCGACTCGTTTAGCACTTGCTACAGCGGTTAAATTGCAAAGATTCAGAGTTAAAACTAATCACATACACTTTTTATATTTTCTGTACTCTGTTTTGTGCAATCAAATTTTGGCGCCGTTGCCAGTGAGGGAACGATATATATTATTTTTTAACTTAGGCTAGATTTTTTTTTATTTTTTTCTCTTGTTTTTAACATTTCTTATATGATATGGCTTATTACAACAATTTTTTCAATTTTAATGGTAATCCATATTACTCCCCGACCTCTTTTGGATCGGATATTACCAACCCGACATATCATAATTTTAACCAACCAAGCATGCCTAGTTGGTCTTATCCAAATCAACATATGCCCCAACCTCAATTTCAGCAAACAAATTGGAATAATCATCTCTACTCCTTACCGAGTCAATGGGAATACAATACCCCTGAGCCATATTGTCAACCACCTTTCCAACCATCATCTTCATATACTTCTTTTCCCACAGCACCAATAGAAGAACTTACCTACATGAAAAAGAGTATAGAATCAATGATTCAGTCCCCAAATGATCCATTCGATATGTTAGAAGAAAAAATGGATCGTATGCAAAGTTTAATGAATGAGCAAATTTTTAGACTTTCAAACATCCTTAAGCTAACTAACCAAATTGATAGGAACCAAGAATCGTGGTGTCTTGAAGACCTTGATCAAGATTCAATTTTATCACATCAACATGCCTGATCAATCCCAACCCATGGACATTGAAAATTTTTAACTTTAATGAGATTGAACTAGATTGTGAATGCGAACCCGATCCTCAACTTTGTGATCTAATTTCAAACTTTGAATCTATGTTGACTCTGGTGTCTTTATTCAATTTGGACTCAATTCCCTAGCCAACATTAATTCCAGTTCCCGTATATTATGAAATTGCATCATCTATTTTGGGTAGTCACATTCATTTGATGGATCATGAATATGAACTTAAGTTCTTTGATTTGGAGGCTACTTTTGAACCAAACCCGACTCGCGAACCTAAATTTGATTTTCCTGAGCCGGTATTGGTTCCCAATCCTATCATTCTCAAGCCCAAATCAATCACTTCATCAAGTCAGATTCTATTATTAGACCAAGGTATAAACAATGATGACCCTGAGATGGTATTTCAAGATTGGTCATACAACCAAGATAGTTTCAATGTTAGGGTCGTGCATGATCCTATTCATTTGGGGGATAATAACAATGTGCATAAAAAAGAGGTCATAAAAGGTGGGTTCCTTGATGATCCACAATATTTAGATTGGGTAGTAATGCTTGGCTCAATCTGGCCACCACCGGAATCACCACCTTGACGTCACGTTTTGCCTTCCCTTTCTTCTTTTTCATGCATACATGCATTCATTTATATATTAAGGACAATGCATGAGATAAGTGTGGTGGAGGGTTTACTAACATACTAACATAGGTAGATGCTAATAAATTTTTTTTAAAAAAACTTTCTGAAAAGAAAATAATATTTTGATTTATTTTTGTATGTAATTAAGTTAATTTTAAGGAATAAAAAAATCATAGTTAGGATTTCTTAACATTTGGTCAAAATAAAAATTATTTGTTTGATTTTTAGGTTTAGGGAAAAAAATTTGAAAAAGTAATTTAGTCTTAATAATTTTACCTTGATGAAATATGCATGCTTTAAACACTTACACACTTGGGATTCAAAACAAAGACTCTTGTATCTTAGAAAAATATATATATAAAATAAACAAATCTAATTATTGATTAGTTAGGTACTTTGGCCTAAGAAAGTCTTGGTACTTACGCGAAAGGTAATTAGGTAAGTTTGAAAAAATATATATAAATATATTATATGTATTAACACATCTAATAATCAATTGGTCAGGTATTAGGCCTCAAGAAGCCTTATTACTTATACAAAAGAAAATTAGATGAGTTATACATATTTAAAAAAAAGAAAAAAAAAAGAAAAAAAAAGAAGTGCTTAAAGGGAACGAAGTGGTAATACTTCGAATTTCTGCAAAAAAAATTATATATATTAATATACAAGGTATAAGAGTTGAAGTTAAGAATCCTAAGTAAAAAAATTCGCGTTCACAAAGGTACATATGACTTGGGGTAAAATAAAAGACTAAGTGAGAAATTCAGTTTTAATCCTAACCTAAATTGATAATAAATATTTGCATCGAGACTAAGTATAGGAATTTTTTTATGAGTTTGGTGATCCTAAGACTTATAGATTACTTGATTTCCTCAAAGATACTTCAAATATTCTCTCTTTCAAAATAGTATTTCGAAAATGCTAACGTTTTATTTTTCTTTTTTTATGAATTTTTTGGTGTAATTCACTGAAAACCCTTACGAGACAATACTCGTCCTCTAGGGTCTCCTAGAGGTTTAACAGCTTGTTATACGTGCTAAGTGCAATCGTAATTCGTACAAAAGTGAGTTAGGTTAGATTAAATTAGTTTCTAACATTTGGTTTTGCTCGAGGACGATCAAAAGATAAGTGTGGGGGTGTGATTGTACTCCAAAATTGCATTCTTATCATCACTTTTACATATATATATCCTTGATCATTTTTTTATTAATTAACGCTATTAACCACTTTTTTGATTATGGTGTGTAGTTACTTAAATGAGAGGATAAAGATACAAGAAGCTTCATTTTATCCCTAATCCTATCTAAAGTTGGATTAAATTGAATCCAAAGGAGGAAAGGATTAATCTTCATCTCCTATTCAAGCTCAAATTCAGAAGATAAAGTTCTAGAAGATGAAGGGGATAAAGCTAATCTTAAAAGGAAAAAGGAGAATAATTCAAATTAAATGGAGTTCAAAATCAATTCAGACTCAGATTCTGACTGTACACCTTTTAGTATTCGAATCATAATTTTTGCCACAGATATTTAAATCTGATGATTTAAGATGCTACAGAAAGAAGACTTGAAGGAGTACAATTGTTATGTTTATCACTCTGTCTAATTTAGCCATTTGATAAGTCATATTCAGCAAACAACATGCCAACTTGCTGCAAGACTGAATTCATTGTTGAATTAGGAAACCTTCCAATTTGTATCCTATTGTGATTAGATTTGAGGCCTATTTAAAGAGTTAAAATCTCTCAATATCAGATATCTCCACATCAGAGATCATAACTTAGGATTTAGTCTCTTCTCCAAATTTCTTTTGAAATTTTTATTTCTAGTTCTACTTCTAATTTAAGATTTGTGAGAAGGAGAAGTCATTGTAAATTGAGGCGACAGATCAATACAAGGTGCTTTCGTTCTTTTCATATCTCTTTTGTTATTTATTTTATTTTTATTTTATTTTTGCTTTTTCTTGTTTTTTATTTCTTGCTTTCTTTTGCTTGTCATGTTTACCATGAGTAGCTAGATTTTTCTCATGGCTTACTAAGACGTCACCACCATCACATCTTATATCTAGTAAATAATCAGATTAGATCATATGCATGCCTACTCTAATTTTTATTCTTTAAGACTCATTAGGATAAGCAACTAGGTCAAATATTTGCTAATATTTCTTAACTGTTTTTCTTAATCTATGCTTGATGAAAATCTTGATATTTTAATATTAAAAATTGATTAGTGTTATTTCAAATAGGGTTAAGATTTGCTAAATACTTTTTAATGATTTTTTCTTACTTTACACTTGATTGACAACCTTGATATTGATGAAAATCTTGATATTTTAATGTTAAACATTGATTAGTGTTATTTCAATAAGATTTGCTAAATACTTTTTAATGATTTTTTCTTACTTTATACTTGATTGATAACCTTGATATTATAACGTTAAAACTTGGATGGTATTATTTCAAATTTTAATCTAGTTTCTGTCCTATGTATCATGCTTGATTTTGTTATAGAATATCATGTTTAGGATTTAAAGTGAAGTAATTATCTATCTAATATTAGCATGTATGGTGGTTGATTATTAGTAAGCTGTGAAACTTTCTTTTAGGTTGATTCTTTATCCACATACAATTCATCTTTTCTTTCCTAAGTTATTTAAACAGAGAAAATAAAAAGATAATATTACCGAAAAGCTTCCAGCGCATCTCTCCCTGAGGTTCGACCCGTTTAGCACTTGCTACAGTGGTTAAGTTGCAAAGATTCAGAGTTAAAACTAATCACATACACTTTTTATATTTTCTGTACTCTGTTTTGTGCAATCAATTAGCCATACACCTATTCACCCCCTCTAGGTGTATTTTTAGTATTAACAGTTTTTATTCACGTGTTATGTTAATAAGTTGTTCTTTGTTAAAAGAATGAGAAAAGATGTAACGCCCCAATCCCGCAGGTACGGAGACGTTATGGCGACGTACATACGCAGGGTGAAAACACCATCGCGCGTACGTTAAGCCTCAGTACAAGAAATAGCCTCCATATACATAAGAGTTCCAGCATTAAATAAGTACAAGAATACCTGCAGAGAGAGGTTAGTGATCATAACAGATAGAAAACATAGGGATAAATAAGATAACAGAAACAAATCATAAAGATACCTATGCATGGTCTCGATGACGAGTCTCCTATGGGAACTAATGGACTATCTGACAAAACGATAACTCGGATCTCCAACCTGGGCACGCAAACCCAGGGTCGTCAGAAAGCGACCTAGTGAGTGGTAAAATGAAGGAGGTAGTAATATCTACTATAGTAATACAAGCACGATAATAAGATATAATACAAGATGTTGTATTAGTGATACCATATAATAAGCATATAATAAGCAGTAGAAATATATAAACATGTTATCTTTTAATACCATCGCTACCTAGCCGGCTATCATCGTGTCATGTTTATTATATAATAAATAATGTTGTCTAGTGGTGACGTGATAGAAATGAACATGCTAGTGGTGACGTGATAGAAGTGGTGTTGTGCATAGACAGTAATGATGTCTGCAAGGTATACAGAAAACAGATTATATGCAATGCAGAGTATACATATACATGAATAGTATGCCACCACAGAAAGTGTAACATGTACCAGGTAGAGTAACAAATAATACAGGTAACATGATAGCGGATAAATGATCAGGAATAGGAACAAGTACAACTATAATAAGGATACAGGTATCAGGCAAGCCATGATATTTAGACAATAGTAGCAATCAGTACCACATGGTATTTTAATCAATCTCTTCCAGTGTCCCATACAACTGGCAGTTCATACTAGAACCCGCACTCCAGTCGAACCCATCCGGACATGGCCTACGGGTACCATTATCCAAACGAAAGAGTGACCAAATAACAAGTGTTCCCGATATTACTATTGTGCATACTATTTTATTATGTTAATTGGAAACCCATGGTCGATGAGCTCTTATCGGGTGGGTGTATCCCTGTTTTCCATTGATTTGCAAAGGGGGAAAACTTACAATAAAAAGGGTTGAGGAGCTAAATTACAAGTATTCTTAAAAAGATTACAACTAGATCTCTTCAGAGATTCTGGAGAAGTGTGCCGATAGGAGTCTGGTCAGCGCGCGACCACTTTGTCCCTTTGACGATGCGAGCGATGAGATTCCCTTCTCGCCTAGTTCGGGGAATCAGAGAACAGAAGGTTGGTAGAACCCTCTTATTACTTCTCAAAACCGTCTTCAATTAGAAATTCCTTCTCGCCTGGTTCCAGAAATTTCCTTGAGAAGAAGGTATTAGGGTATCAGCACCCTGAATAGAGAAGCAATTCTCTAAAAGTCTCTGAATTCAAGAGCGCACGGTGCGTCGTGAAGAAGCCTCTGCTTGTGGAGTCTTCTCTCTTGCGTATGTGCCTCTGTCTGTCCTCCTTGTGCCCATGGTGGGCTATTTATAAGGAGAGCAACGGTATAATTGTCCCTTGTAAGTATAGAAACAGATTGAGTCAAATCTGTTTAAATCTAGAAAGTAGCCTTGCTGCGAGGCTAGGATCAGCTTCTGCGAAGCTAGAAATGGTAGGTCGGTTGATCCTCTTGATCTGTCTTGATCCTTTCCATATCGTTGGAGGATTTCCCCTGATCTTCTTACTCGTTTTAGAAGAGTCAAGAGATTGTGGCAATCAACTGCCGAATTTGATCTTAGATTTGATCTTGATTGGATTTGATCTCAATCCTGATTAGATTTAATCCCAATTAGATCCGATCTCATCTGGAGATTTGATTGGTCAAAGGTTGACCATAGCAGACCAGCAGCGGCGCTGCCCGCTTTGAACTAACAGCGGAGCTGGAGGCAGTATCTGGCGAAGTCCGAAGAAAGCTCTTCGGCGGAGCTAGATGTCGTCTGTGGCGAAGCTACCACATACCCTTCTGCGCAGTTATGAATGGCTTCAGGGCGAAGCTGACTTCCTCTGGCGAAGTTACGCTTTGGCAATTTAGGCGAAGCTATAAGTTAGCTTCCTGGCGGAGCTTTGAATGGCTTCAAGGCGAAGCTGAATGATCTTAGCCTCTCAGGCGAGGCTATCCCTTTGGGCTCATGTGATGCTAAGTGCTAGCATCTTAGACCTGCTGAGGTCTATTCAGAAACAATCCGGGTTCACTGTCTGCTTGCTGGATCAGTGGAGTCCAGGTTGCTTCCCTGTCCCTCGGAGATAGGTGAAAACTGGTCTTTAGCTCGTCTGTCACTTGTCTTTTGTAAATGTCAACAAGTTTAGACATTGTTCGGACTAATAAGAATCTTGTCTTTTTAAGTGTCAACAAGACCCCCTTCAAAGTTTTCGAAAGTTTGCAATAGCTCAGACTTCGAAACACTTTGAACTGCTTTGATTGGTGGTGTGTGGAGTATGAACGTCACCATGATGGTTGAGTTCAGCTTCGCTTTGAATCCTGCTTTGGGATGTAGATTCGCCGAGGAATCATGTAGATTCGCGTCTGGGTAACTTTGCGGCTAGGTAGGTTCGCTCTGGAACATCTGTTACTTTCCCAAGGCCAACTGTCGTGGGCCAGTTACGAGAAGGATTACTTCTTCTCTCGCACTGATCGAGGGAGATATTCTTTCCTCGCACGTTTCCAAGGGAGGATATTCCCTTTCTTCAAGGCGCCATGAGTGCCTTTATGAGGGAGACGTTTCTTCCTTTGCATGGTTCTAAGGGAAACAGTTCCTTTTCTCAAGGCGCAGTAAATGCCTTAAATGCGCTCGTGCTTCCACGCTTAAGGCGGCAGCGCTCAGGCCATGGGGCCTATAAATAGGACACTTGAGGTCCTCTGAAGAGAAGTGATCTGCTCCTCTCCTCTTCTCTTGGTTGAGAGAGATACTCAGATCTCTGAACTAGTGGGAATGCCCACTCTGGTCATTATCCGGCCAAGGACCGGTAAGTCTTGATCATTCAACGACTTCACCAATGAGCTTTTAGGGAGTTCATCTCCCTTAATTTAGCTTTAACAGCTGCTTCAAGGATTAGTTTCCCTTGTTCTTCATTTTGCAATTGACTGAGCTGCAGAGAAGGATTTCAGCATAGCTTCCCAGCGAAGCTATCATCTTGACTTGATCAGAGAAAGATCACTGCATGTTAAGTCCGCTACACAGGCAGAACTTGGGACTTAGTTTCTTCAAGGTTGAGTCAGTCTTGCCATATAGGTGAGGCTAAGACTGTGTCCCCCAGGATCAGTCTGGCTTAGCCATATAGGCGAGGCTAGGACTTGACGTTTGCTGAGCTAGCCCATTATTGCTGTGCAAGCGAGACTATCCTCTGTTTTAACTGAAATCAGATTGCTTCGCCCCCAAGAATTTGACTTAGTGTTTTTGCAGCTTCTCCCGTGTTTAACTGCTAATCTGTTCTGATTTGCATTGCAGTGAGCTATGTTCGCCAATCTTGTGACTTGATGAAAGAGACCGAAAAGTTGCCTTATGCTTTCCCAGTTGAAGCTTTACTTTTAAGCAGGAGGAACAAACTGGGGCAGCTGATGTGTGTCCCAGAGGCTGTTGGCAGTCGCTTATCCGAGATAATTCCTCTTGAGGCGAGGCTGGTGGTCGCTTATCTGAGATAATTCCTCTTGAGGCGAGGCTGGTGGTCGCTTATCTGAGATGATCCACTTCGGGAAAACGGACGTCACCTGTGAGATCACTGACCTTGTCCTGGTGGCACCATCTGTTTTTATGTGAAGGACTACAACCTTGTGCAGGAGGAAGGCCTTTCGTGTCCAGTTGATCTGGCTTGGAAGCAGATAAAACCACTTGTATACCTTTTGAGCAAATGACTCTGTTGTATGAAACACAACCTTGATATAGTATCAATGCACCTTTCCTTTTAAATCAATGAAAGTTCATTTTCTGCTCATTTGATTTCCACTTCGCCTTCGTCTTGAATTTTGGCTAGCGGAGGTAATCTTTATGCAAGGTAAAAGATAGGATTAAGATAGGAACGAGCTCCCAGCGAAGCTAGCATATCTGCAAGGCTCAGTCTACGCCTTCAGCGAAGCTAAGGCAATCCTTTTACGCGAAGTCCACATTTTGCTTTGTGGCGAAGTTAGCCCTTAGTGGCTGAATCAGCGCTTTTTGGGAAAGCGCTTTAGGCGCCGTTTCAAATTAATTTGAAACGACAGCCTGTACTATTTACGAGGCATCGCTTCAGGCGCTCATTGGCCTATAAAAGTCCGATCGGACTATAGAGAGGACGGATCACTTCTCTTTTAAAAGAAATTTCAGAGAACTTGACTCTTCTTCTTCTTTCTTCTTCATTCAAGAGTTTAAGAACTTTCACAGTTCTTTAATGGCGCCCAAGAGACGAGCGGGAAAAGAAGTGGCGGCTTCTACAGCGGAGGGTCCTTCTCCTCCTCCGATCATCGAACGGCCAATCGCTGGTAGGGGACTCCCCATTTTGATTAGAGACCGTCATCTCTCCTTTAAAGCCGATTTCTTGATTTCTTGATCGGGAATCCAAGAACTGAAGAGTTCTTCTTTAAGCTTCCAAGCGAAGCTATCTTTTAGGCGATTGACGTCCTGTTAAATGACAGGATGCGAAGCTGTCCTTTGAAATTTGATAGAGAAGGACCGTAAAGCCCTTCTGACGAAGTTAGCCCTTGAGGCTTTGTTGCATTCGGTTGTTCGAAGCTAAGTTTCCAAAGCGAAGCTAACACTTGGATATTTTCCTGCATCCTGTCCTCGTATAGGATGCGGAGTTACACTGCAGCTGCGAAGCTAAACTTCGAGGCGAAGCTACCGTCAGGCCAGCCTCGCTCAGAGGGCGAGGCTATGCCTTGTCAAAATTCGCTTTCTGATTTTCCCCTCATTCGGCTGATGAACTAATCATAATTTCTCTTTGTTCCTGCAGTGCACTACACTCCTGGTCCTTTAAACAGTCTATTCGGGATGACCAGAGGATCGGACGGCAATATCAGCCTGCAATTTCAAGGGCAGGCTTCTCTGTTTAGTGAGCGGAGTTCTGTCGTCCGAGTCGCGCTTATTCATGGTGGTGATCAATATACCACGAGGAGTATTTTGACTACGGCTCCCCTTGAAGATATCGACCATCGAACTTACAGGAAGCCCGATTTCATGTTTGGGGATGCCGCACCAGACCCTGACCACCAACTACTAGCAGGGGAAGGCAGTGAATTTTCCAGTTGAATGGTGAGAAGTTCTACCTTCCGTCCAACAAGCAACATTTTCCTTTGTCTTCCTTCCAGTGCGTGACGCAGGCTCGGAAGATGTCGTGGGAAGTGAGCCGGAGTACTGACTCTGTACACATAGGGAAATTGATGCTTCAGTCTCCCGGTTATGCGAGAGCGGGGCCTCCTCATTGCGTAATGGGCCTACATCCTGGGAATGTGTCACGAGAAATCCCAGTGGGAGAAAATCCTGCAGTGGCGCTGACCTTTGGCAACCAATTCTGCAAGGTCAATGGGAACTACCCAGCCACTGACTTCAGGACTCCAGGTTGGATTCACCCTCCGAAGGCATGGTGAAGGGATCTAACTATATATATCCTTGCTCATTTCGAGGAGGATTTGGAGAGGCTGAATCTCTATGAGGCCATCCAGGCGACCTGTTACGGTATCGAGATGAACGTGGCGTGCTTCTACGCCATCTTTGAATTGTATTGTCCAGCTTCAGGGACTTTCTTCACCCCTGTTGGCGAATTGGGGATGGCCTTGCATGAGATGTCGGAAGTCTCTGCTCTGCCTTTTGGGTCTCTTCCATATGAAGAATACTTTCCGTGTGAGGCAGAATTGGCGCTTCTGGAGAAGCAGGAGCCCGCTTTGTTTGAGACCTACAGGGAGTTAATGTGCCATTTATACATTTGCTCCAGTATGCATGGAGGCAGTAAGGGAACCTCCTGTAGCTTGAAGAGCTGGGGAGATTACTTATTCCCGGATATGGAAAATGCTCCTGAAGCGGCTCACTGTGGAGTTGCTGACGAAGAGATCTTTAACCGGATGCAAAAGTACTTCCAAGGGGATCTAGTTGTGAAGGAAGACGATGGTCCTTGTGAAAAGGGTGATGTCCTTCGGAGTTTCCATCATCAAGCTCGCAGGCCGATGTCCCGGAAGGCACTTCTGGCTGGTTTTTTTACAGTTGGCTGAAGAGGTGCGTGGTGCCATCTTCTTCGGGTGATGTCGTTCATCCGAATGTTTTGCTGCCCGCTATTCGTTTGGTTCATGGTCGTCCTCTGGGACTTCTTCCGGCCATGGTGTGCTGCATCCAGAGAGGCCTTCGTGTATTGACGGAGGCTTTCTGCAGGTCACGAACGACGAAGCGTGGAAAGGGGACCATTTCGCCCTGCGATGGACCCAATCCCAGGGTAGGTCTGCCGTACACTTATTTAATGGCGTGGTTCGCCCTGCATTGTCCTTCTCTGATTGAAGCTGGAGAGGATCCCCTTGAAGGTGTTCGAATGGCGCTTCTCCGCCGATTCGAAGGATGCTCATGGCAGAAGACTTATGTGGCTGAGGCTCGTAAGTTAGTACGTCGTTATGACGTTTATAGTCTCTTCCGCTATTTTTCCCGTATTCGGGACGCAGGCTATGAAGAAGAGTTTAAAGATGCGGGAGAGGGGCAGTCGTCCTTGAGCCGGGGAGTTTTTGAATGGCTGATCAGTATCCGGCCTTCACATCTATTATACTGGAGCGGTGATGCCCGCTACTTGGAGCCTTACATCCCAAGTCGGTTTGCTCGACAGTTTGGATATGACCAACTGTATGTGGGCAACCCAAATCTCAACCTGGCTTTCATGGGAAGCCTTATTGATAGGGCCCGTGCTTGGAATTCTTCATTGCGGGCTGTACTGGGGCATGGCTGCGTATGCCGTTGAGGACTCCCAATCTTCTAATGACCCTGAGCTTCTGCCAATGGTATGCAACTTCCAACTCCACACCCCCTTGATTCAATGCTAACAGTTCTGGTGTGAAGTTAATTTCTCAGCGGCTGAAGCGAAAGGTCTCTGAGAAAATGGAAGGTAAGAGGGTTCGTGTCCCAGGCATGGAGGAATTCGTTGCTGTGGATGACAGCGAAGCCTCGGATGCAAAAAGTCCTCGCTTTGGAGCGGAGACAGATGCCGGGATTGCTGCAGCTGGTTCTGGCGTGATGGGGACGGTTCCCTTAAGACATATAGAAGAAGTGGAGGAAGAAGGTTCTGATGCCCCTCTCAAGCGCAAATGGAGAGGTGAGTCTCGTAGGAAACAGTTGGTGAAGAAGCCCCGTCGCCAAGCTCCTACGGTTGTCGTAGAGGGTGAACCTTCTGTAGCGTTTCATCCGGCTGCCCCATTAGTAGTTGAACCGTCAGTTGCTGGACCGGTTACTGGTGAAGTTACTCCGGACTTAGGTAAGATCAGCTTCGTCTTTGTAATATATCTTCTATGTGTTCCGGACCGCTTATTCTCTGCTTCGTGCTGTAGGAGGTGAGGCGGTGACGAGCCCGAGAGCTGAGGCCGTGGGAGAACAGGGGGAACACTATGATCCTCTATTTGCTTACAATGAAGGTCCTGAGGCCGGCTATTTTGCCGTCCCGGAAGAATCTGGAGGTGATGTAGCTGACGTTGGTCCTTCGGGCACTGGGACTTTCAAAGGAAGTCCTGTAGCGTCAAGCTCTTTTGGGTGATCCACGGAAGATTCGGCAAGCGAAAGCGGGCCGGCCATTCGTGTTGACTCCGCAAAGGACTTTCCAATGGGGCCCGTAGAGACCGATGCGGCTGCCGAGATGTCTGAGGCGACATCATCCTTTGGTATTGTTCCGACCTTTTGGCTTTCACTATTTATTGTGTCTTGCCTAAACACAATTTTGTTGCAGGTGTTCCGCCTCAAGGTGGGTCAACTTCAAGGGAACCAGAAGGTCTTCCCGAGGGGTCAAGGGGTGACATGAGCACTTCGACCGCGGCGGATGCTGCTGTGTTGGAAGCTTTGTACGGTGACTTGCCCCCTTATCGGCCTGAGCCAGCCAGAGGAACAGAGGTTGAAGAAGCGGTAGTCACGGAGGCAACTTCATTCCCAATTATATCAACGAGTGAGGTGCCATCAGTTTTGCCAGGTGCAGAGCTGAGAGTGATTATAAGTCCAACTTCCCCAACGTAGGTGGTTGAGCCTGTCGTTCAGGAGATAGTCACTAGTCCTACCTCAGTTATTGTTAGTGTACTGGTCTCAATGAGGACTCCGCCAAGGTCACCGATGCCCTATCATCCTGCTGCAGCCGGTGTTCCCACCGTTTCTTCCATAGTACTGTCAACCAGTCTGGTGGATTTTTCTGAGGCTGTCCGTCTACCAGAAGTGGCCGAGATTGAAAATGATTTTATAGGTGACATAGTCGATAGCTTTTATAAAGGCTTGAAGCGATGCATTGATCTGGTCTTGAAAGGCTCGACTATGCCATTCTCAACTTTAAAGATGGTCCTCTCCCGCAGTATTGAAAGTATTCGGGACCTTGATGGGTATAACCAGGCCACTGCCTTGGAACTCCTGGTGGATCAATTTGAGAGGGACGTGGAGGAATGGCGTCGTCTTAGCTGCTCAGACCTGGAGTCTTCGGTTAACGAGCAGCTTGCACATCTTGTCACTCAAATGCATGAAGCCCGTCTTGCTGCTCAGGAAGTTGCTAAGGCTATTTCTTCTGACTTGAAATCCTTGGAAACAAGGCAAGCAGAGGTTGGGAATGCCATTGATGCCTCCACCAGTGCTCTTCTCGACGCTGAAGATAAAATTGGCAAGGCCAAGGAGATGATCAGGAAGGCAAATCTTCTTTTATCCAAGGCTGAACCAGTGCGTCTTGAAGAGACTGCCCGGCTTGAGCAGCTCAGGGTTCAAAGTGATGAGCTTTCGCGGCAAGAGTTGGCTCAAAGGGCAACTTTGGCTGAGGTCGAAGCTCGTTTGGCGCAGGCGACGAACTTTAATGAGGCTGAGCTGAGGTCGCAGGCGCTTGTCCGGGCTGCTGATGATAGGAAGACGAGTCTGGCTTCCCTTGAAGAGCGGATTAGATCTTATGATGCACGCCCGTAGGTCGTAATATATATGCCTCCATGTATCCCTTCTTTTTGGAATCAATAAAGAAAATAATTTTGTTTTGACTCCTTGCTGAGTTGTCGTTTTCAAGTTGTATTGCAGCCATTTGAGAACATAGTCTTTGTTGGATCGAATAATGAGACTTGGCTACCTGCTGGTTCAGAGGTCGCAATGACATAACCGATTGAGACGCCACCAAAAAGGGTAGTACTTGTCTTTTGTAGATGTCAACAAGTACGGGCGAAACCTGTCTTTTGTAAATGTCAACAGGCTCGAGGTCGAGACTTGGCTGTCTGCTGGTTCATAGGTCGCGATGACATAACCGGTTGAGACGCCACCAAGCTCAAGGTTGGTGATACTTGTCTTTTGTAAATGTCAACAAGTATCGAGACCTGTCTTTTGTAAATATCAACCGGGCTAACCAGATGAGACGCCACCAAGCTCAAGGTTGGTGATACTTATCTTTTGTAAATGTCAACAAGTATCGAGACCTGTCTTTTGTAAATGTCAACAGGGCTCGGAATTGAGACTTGGTTGTCTGCTGGTTCAGAGGTCGCAATGACATAACCGGATGAGACGCCACCAAGCTCAAGGTTGGTGATACTTGTCTTTTGTAAATGTCAACAAGTATCGAGACCTGTCTTTTGTAAATGTCAACAGGGCTCGGAATTGAGACTTGGCTGTCTGCTGGTTCAGAGGTCGCAATGACATAACCAGATGAGACGCCACCAAGCTCAAGGTTGGTGATACTTGTCTTTTGTAAATGTCAACAAGTACCGAGACCTGTCTTTTGTAAATGTCAACAGGGCTCGGAATTAAGACTTGGCTGTCTGCTGGTTCAGAGGTTGCAATGACATAACCGGATGAGACGCCACCAAGCTCAAGGTTGGTGATACTTGTCTTTTGTAAATGTCAACAAATATCGAGACCTGTCTTTTGTAAATGTCAATAGGGCTCGAATTGAGACTTGGCTGTCTGCTGGTTCAGAGGTCGCAATGACATAACCAGATGAGATGCCACCAAGCTCAAGGTTGGTGATACTTGTCTTTTGTAAATGTCAACAAGTATCGAGACCTGTCTTTTATAAATGTCAACAGGGCTCAGAATTGAGACTTGGCTGTCTGCTGGTTCAGAGGTCGCAATGACATAACCGGATGAGACGCCACCAAGCTCATGGTTGGTGATACTTATCTTTTGTAAATGTCAACAAGTATCGAGACCTGTCTTTTGTAAATGTCAACAGGGCTCGGAATTGAGACTTGGCTGTCTGCTGGTTCAGAGGTCGCAATGACATAACCGGATGAGACGCCACCAAGCTCAAGATTCATAATGGAATTTGAGAAAGGGTCTCGTTTTCACTGGTAGAGACGAGAGAATCACTGTCATAGGTTTAATGTTAACGTAACAGTGAAATGCATATGTGGTCTTACCATTCTATGGATGAGAATTGGTAAGTGATTTTGGAGGGCTCATTTTCATGAGGAAAACGAGGGAATCACTGTCATAGGTTTAATGTTAACGTAACAGCGAAATGTATATGTGGTCTTACCATTCTATGGATGAGAATTGATAAGTGATTTTGGAGGGCTCGTTTTCACGGGGAAAACGAGGGAATCACTGTCATAGGTTTAATGTTAACGTAACAGCGAAATGTATCTGTGGTCTTACCATTCTATGGATGAGAATTGATAAGTGATTTTGGAGAGGGAGTCAAATGGGAACAGGTCCTTTAGGATTTTTAGCAAATCCCCAGCTGTCAACGGGTTTGATATGCCTTTACCAACTACCGTTTGAATTGGGCTAGCCACGCTATTCCCCTCAGCATGATGAGTTGTCGAGGATTATGTTGGGCTTAAAGGCCAACATTTTCCTCTATCCTTAATCGTTAAGGACGTTGGATCATCTGGTTAATGTATGCATAACCTCGATTCTCCTTTAAGACAACCAGTGTATGGCCAGGTTCCTACCGGTTTATGGTTGTATGATCTCGCTTGGAGGAAGAGAGAGGCTCTCTTTTTCATATATCTTGGACATAAAGGTCTTGATCAGAGGTGTAATGTTAACTTGATCATAAGAAGGATCTTTAATTAAGGATAATACTTCTTTAAGAACTTGCCATTGATCGGCATCATGAGTAAATCGCCATCTGAAGTTATAAGACGGTATGCTCCGTTTGAATAGACTGTTTCTATTACAAACGGTCCTTCCCATTTAGGCTGAAACTTGCCTTTGGTCTTGTGCGTCATAATCATCGGTCGTCTGACGGCTAAAACCAGGTCTCCTTTCTGGAAGACCCTCTGTTTGACCTTTTTATTGAAGGCTCTTGAGATTCGAGCTTGATATAGCTCGATGCGTTGCTGAGCTTGTAGTTGCCTCTCATCCAGGGCTTCGAGCTCTTGAAGACGCAACCGATCATTGTCTTCTGATGTGATCTTAGTCATTAGAGAGACTCGTAATGACGGCATCTGGATTTCCAATGGGATGACTGCTTCGCACCCATATACCAAGGAAAAAGGCGTATTGCCTGTCGGTGTTCGAACCGTGGTCCGGTAGGCCCAAAGACATTCACCAAGCTTTTGATCCCAATCTCGCTTATTCGAGGAGACGAACTTCTTGAGTAACTTGATGATTGTTTTGTTGAATGCTTCCTCCAAGCCATTAGCGGCGGGGTTATAGGCGGTTGAAGCCACATTCTGAATTCGGTATTTGTCGCAGAACCGGTAGAATACTTGGCTTATGAATTGTGGACCGTTGTCGTGGATGAACCGTCTAGGGACACCAAATCGATGAATGACATGGTGTTTGATGAAATTAACCACATTAGAGGTTTTGACTTCAACCAGTGGTATGGCTTCCGCCCATTTTGAAAAGTAATCGGTTATTGCCAGGATAAACCGGTGACCTCTTGTCGAAGAGGGGCTAATCGGCCCTATGACGTCTATTCCACATGCTTCAAATGGCCATGAAGCAACAGTCGGGTGGAGCAAGTCCGAGGGCTGGTGTATGAAGTCCGCATGAATCTGACATGCTTTACACCTTCGTGCATATTGGATGGCATCGGCTATCATGGTCGGCCAATAGTATCCAAGCCTATGCAATCTGTCTTTAAGTTTCGGACCTGGCTGATGAGCTCTGCAAATGTCGTCGTGTGCTTCTTTAAGCACTTCCTGTGCCTCTGAATTGGAAAGGCAACGGTGGAGGACACCGTCATATGAACGACGGTAAAGTGTCTTCAGAGTTGGATCGTAGTAGAAATGGAGAGACCTTCGTCTGATAGATGCCGCTTCTTTAGGATCGTCTGGCAGCAGACCATGTAGAACATAGTCAATGAGAGAAAATCGCCAATCTCTCGGTTCAAGATCCGTGGAGACATTATAGACTTCTCGGGTTCTTAGCATATGCTTAGAGCATACAAGATGTCGAGTTGCGACTGTGAGGTGGTACTCGGTGTCGGCTGGCAAGGCTAGTGTTGTTGCTAATGCAGCAAGGGCATCCGCCTTGGTATTCTGAGATCGAGATACGTGCCCGATGTAGAAGCCTTCAAATAGATTAGCCATTCGATGGCTGTGTGGCAATAAGGTACAAAATCTTCGTGGCGGACCTCATATTCGCCTTTAACCTGATTGATGATCAGTTTTGAATCGCCGTAAGCTTCACGGAAGCGTACCCCCATTCCATGGGCGAGCTGAAGGCCAATGAGCAGAGCATTATATTCTGCTACATTGTTAGAGCATGACTCTGTCAGGGAGAATGCTCTGGGAAGGACATGATTCTGTGGAGAGATAAACACAACCCCCACGCCGGCGATGATCTTGCCTTTAGGGCCCATTCGCGATGCTCCATCAAAGAACATCTGCCACACTTCCTCCTCTGAGGTTACATTGGAGTTGAAGACTTCATCTGGAATATCCTCGTGAAGTTTTGAATGTTCCGGAACTGGATGGGCAGCCAAGAACTCTGCGAGGGCCTGACCTTTAACCGCCTTCTGAGGGGTAAAGATCATGTCGTATTGAGACAAAAGAAGTGCCTATTTAGCCAATCTTGAATTCAGTGATCCTGGCTTTGTCATGAGGAGACGCAATGGGTTCACTCTGGAGATGACGTGTATGGTTTGGCTGACCAAATAATGTCGTGTCTTCTGAACAGCAAAGACGAGAGCTAAACACTCTTTCTCGATAGGATTATAGCGAGATTCCGCCCCTATCAGAGTCCTGCTTAGATAATAAATGGCTTGCTCGTGACCATTGTCGTCCTTTTGAGCGAGGAGGGCACCGAGAGAATAGTCCATTGCTTTTACATAAAGCAAGAATGGTTTCCCTGATGTAGGGGCCACTAAGACTGGAGGGTTTGTGAGATACCTCTTGATGTCTTCATAAGCTTCCTGACAAGCTTGATCCCATACGAAGGAAGCACCCTTTTTCATGAGTCGGGTGAACGGCTGACAGCGACCTGAGAGATTTGCAATGAATCTTCTAATATAAGCCAGTCTGCCTTGCAAGCCTCTAAGCTCTTTGAGGTTTCTCGGTGGATGCATGCTCTGAATAGCTTTGACTTTGTCTGGGTCAAGATGAATCCCTTTTGATGTAACAATAAACCCAAGGAACTTGCCACTTGACACTCCCAAGAAGGATTTTGTCGGATTCATTTTTAGCTGATGAGTCCGCATTATGTTGAACATCGTTCTCAAATCGCGGAGATGTTCATCCTTGCTGCTGCTTTTGACAGCAATGTCGTCGACATAGCACTCTACCGTTTTTCGGAGATGATTGCAGAAGATTGTGCTCATTGCCCACTGATAGGTTGCTCCTGCGTTCTTTAGTCCGAAGGGCATTACGGTGTAGCAGTATACCCCAAGGGTGTTCGAAACGAAGTATGCTTTTCGTCGTCGGGATACATCTTAATCTGGTTGTACCCTGAAAAGCCGTCCATGAAAGACATCCTTTCGAATCCACATGTGTTGTCAATCATGACATCGGTGATGGGCAGCGGGAATTCGTCCTTAGGACAGGCCGTATTGAGATCACGATAGTCGATGTAGATCCGTATTTTCCCGTTCTTCTTGAGGACGGGGACGATGTTAGCTACCCAATCTGGACGTTGTTCCTCCCGGATGAAGCCACATGCAATGAGCTTGTGAACTTCGGCTTCAATAGCTTCCATAATGTTCAGCCGAAATCGACGTTGTTGCTGCTTGACTGGCTTGACGTCAGGCTTGATATTCAGACGGTGCATGGTGACTTGGGGATCAAGTCCGTGCATGTCTTTGTAGCTCCATGCGAAGACGTCTATATACTCCTTTACGAGTATTATCAATTCTTCCTTTTCTGCAAGTGATAGGATCCTACTTATAAAGATGGGCTTAGGGTGGTCTTGACTATCCAAGTTGACCTGCACCACCTTATCTTCAGTAGGTGGCACGCGCAGTTCGAATCGCTTTTCCCATTGGAGGTGTAATTGTTGGGCCCATGGTTCCTCATCAGTAGCTTCCGCGGGCTCCAATTGACTGCTCGAAGTCATATTAACAGTGAGATTCTCGAACATCATTCCCACGCTGACGTCTGAGTCCCACTCGGAGGATGAGGCTGAGTGTGATGGAATTGGTTCATCGTCTGTGTTGCTGACGATGTGGGTGTAACGTATCCCAACCCCCTGCGTGTACTATCATAGTAATTTGCAGGCTTCCCTTTTGGCACAAAGTTACGCAGCAAGCTCCGCCTTCCTTTTCCAAAATTCAGGCCTTCTCCATGCTTTAGGTCATATCCCATTTTCTTCATAATTGGCGCGCTGATCGCGCGTAATGGAAGAATTGTGGAGTGTCTGAGTCCGAACTTGAATCTGCGGTTATGGGTACCCGTGGTTGGGTTCTACCAAAAATTATCGGTAACTGACCTTCTTTGGATGGCAGGATCACCAAAACAGCTCCTTCTGCGGATTCCATGGGCATACTGGACGCACTTGGCTTATGTAAAGGCGTGTGCAGAGAGCTATCCGTAATGGATTCAAATAGCCCAATACTCGCAGCATAATCAAAAGAAATATTATCATTAATTACCCATTCACCTTCATCCTCTGAAGGAGTATTACATAGGGAATTATTGAGACATGCTATAATTGGTTCACCAATCAGAATGGCTGGCATGCCTGCTTCGGATTCTGAATCCGCCTCATTGCCACTTTCATAGTTGTCCGGCAATGGTTCTTTAGGTGTTCCACCGGCCTCTTGATACAGGAGAGCGTCAGTGACGTAATTTTTCACCCCTTTGAATGGTTGCTTTTCAGCAAAGACAGTTCGTACTGTCGCGTCATCTTCAACATATTTGAAGCATTGGTGCAGAGTAGAGGGAACGATCCAGTTGGCATGGATCCATGGTCGTCCTAGCAGCAGGCTATATGACGTGTCAGCGTCAATGACATAGCATGTCACTTCTGACTTTAGGCTCCCAATTCGGTAGCGGAGTCGAATCTTTCCAAGTGGATGACTGCTCTCGGCATTGAAACCGTATATTGTAGTGGTGGTTGCGGACAACCTATATAGTGGTATGCCGAGGAAGTAAAGAAGCCTTTTGGGGATGATGCTGAGTGCAGACCCCGGATCGACTTGTACTCTTGCAATGCACGTTGAACCGATATATCCGGTGTAGTACAGAGGTCGATCGTGCTTGTTATCTTTGAGAAGCATATCTTCCGCTGTGAAGGTAATAGCGGGCACCTTTGCTTGTATGTGGTGACATTCCGGGCAAGGAGACTGAGCGTCATCTTTAAGGGCTTCTAGCATATAGGTCAGGAATGATTCTGAATTAGCCAGGGCATCCCTAAGTGCTTCTCTTGTCTCTTTTGAGAGACGAAGGAGCTCGTGTATGGTAATACGAGCTGGGATATTAGCCAGCTGGGCCAATATGTCAAAATGAAAAGGGCGTATCAAGCCCTGGGCCTGAAGGCTTCTTCAGGACATGGTCGAACCGGACCTCTTTAGGCTTCTCTTTTCCCTTGGTTGGAATTAGAGTGGGTGCTGGCATTTGTACTGACATTGTTTGCTATTATATCTCGTCAGTAGACTTGTCATACTGCCTTAAGTATGATTTTTCAGATCGGGTGCCCGTCGGCTGAGGTACATCGGCCTGCGTCGTGCAAGCATGCTTTTCTCCTTCTGAATCAGTGAGGGAAGCTGACGTAAGATTGCCATCGTCCGGCAGGATGGAGATGACATTTCAAGATTTGCTCTTTGACTTGGGCCTCTTTGAATCCCACTGCATGTCTTGGACGAGGTCTGGGTGTATCCACATGACTTCCCTGTTTCCAATGTTAAGGGAACAAGACCCTTATTATCTTGAGTTTTGGCTGGAGGATGCTTGACTTCCAACCGTGGTGCAGGGATTGGATAAGTTCCGTCAGGAACTGTGACCTTTGGGGTTTTGCCGACTCGAGGGTCACCATATTGGCAGTGACTTTCTTCTGTTCTGTCTTCAATGTCAGAACCCCGGCATCAACCAAGGCTTGAATTCTGTCTTTGAGGACATAGCACTTGTCAGTAGGATGGTGAATCATCCTATGGTAGAGACAGTATTTGGGGTCGTCGGTGCGTCCTATCTCATTGGGACGCCGAGCATCTGGTAGCTTAATTTTATTCTCTTTGTGGAGCAGATGGAATATCGTGACCACCTGATCGTCTTGAAGGAGTACTGTTTTGGAGGGAACTTAGGCTCTGGCTGTTGAAGCTGCTCTTCTTGGTCTTCGACTGCACGTCCCCGGATAATTCCACAGACATGGTCTCTTTCCCTTTGGCTTGAGAAGACTGCGGTAGGTCGCCACGTCCTTTATTGTTCACACCCCATTTGCCTCTAGGGGTGGATGGTTCGAACTTTTTAGCCGACTTTTCGGCTATCTCAGCTTGTTCGACCAATTCTTTCCAGGTGTGTGTCTTGACAGCCCCCATGCGAACTTCTATCTGGTCCAAGAAGTTATGCCTGCATGTCTGCAAGAGCATGGGTAGTGGCATCCCTGCTGGGCACATTAGAGATAAGTTTCTGAATCGCTTAATGTAATCACGGACAGATTCACCCTTCTTCTGTATGGTGGAGAGGAGCTTGTCCATGGTCACTTCAGTATCGTCCTCATAGAAACGAGAGAGGAATCGGGTCTCCAGGTCAATCCAGGAATTGATAGAGCCCGGAGAGAGGCTTCGGAACCAGTCAAATGCCACCCCTTTAAGGTGCCAATGAACAGCCTAGCCATAATGGCGTCATTGCCTATAACATTACCAGTCTGAGACCGGAAATAGTAGATGTGCTGATTTGGCGAGCTCTTACCATCATACGTATGCAACGTTGGTGGTTTGAACTTCGGTGGGTACGGCACTGAATCCCATTCCAATGGGTAAGGACGGATTGCCCCTACTTTCTTTAATTCATCCCTCTGAGCTAGGGATGCAATTTGAGCTTGGAGGCCTTTAAGGACTTCAGCGTTTAAAGCAGAACCCTCCTTGAATTTCTCCGTCTTTGGCTGATCATTGCTAAAATGTTCCTCCTCGTCATGATTGCTCCTGGCATCATTGTCATTCCGATTGCTGAGGAGTTAAGCAAGCATCTGTTGAATGTTGTCCAGGGCTTCTTGCTGTGTTTTGGAAGTTTGCTCCTGAGCTTCCAAACGCCGACGGAGGTCGTCGTTAACATTATCAGCCATATTGACTGATGCTCTGTCTGTTCGCACTGAGCTAACTGTCGCCGAAGAGGCGTACCCACTGTCTTCCTCTTCTTCATCCGATGGTTGGGATGATCTCCTGGGCTCCGGCGAGGCTAGGGCCGTTGAGGAGGAAGGCTGTTCATAATTATAAGGTATCGCCGCCCTAGATCTGGTGTTTCGGAAAACACCTTCTTCATGCACCAAGACTTCACCTAAGCCTGGGCTGTAATCTGGATCTGGGGAGCTGTAGGGAGTGTTGTCGGATGCTTGTCTGCCCCTGCGCAGCTCTCGTCCCCTTCTGGTCATGTTGACGGATGCAGAGGGTAGATCTCGCGAGACGCTTCTTTTGCGATGCTTCCTCGGGGCCTGTACCGATAATCGATCAAAAACTGATCGTCGTCCTGGAGGAGTGGCGGGGATTGGTCCCAGCCGGCAATGGACCGAGTGAAGTGTCACCAACTGACATCTTACTTGTTGACAACAGAAAGAGGAGGTTTGTTTATTTGTCCACAATTCCTGCAAGTCAGACCCGCTTGGGCCTAAACAATCCAGCGCAGAGGCTCTTTTGGATCGTATATGGGACAATGTCCCGTTCTTTTTATCCCTGCAGAAGGGATTAGCACTGAATAGTGCTTCGGTTCTAGCTTCGCCACCAGGCGCGAGTTTAGCACTTGACAAACCGGAGAGCGGAGCACGCTGTGGTGCTTTACCCGCTATGCTGCTGCGAAGGTAATTAGCCTCAGATGGTACTTTGGCTCTAGCTTCACGGTCATGAACCCTGCGCGTACGCTGTGGTACAGTAGCTTCGCTCATGAGAACAAGGCAGGCGCAAGGCGATGCTGCTCTTGAATTGGGCGACGGTATGATTGCCGTCGTGACTTCGCGATTAGCAGTATTGCTAGAGCAGATAGGCATCTTGCCTTTTTCTTCGTGAGAGAGGCACGATTTTGGCGTAGCTACGCCTGAGGCTTCGGCCGGAGACTTCTATTTAGGCCTCCACATCCACTTTGGCAGAGGATACTTAGGTTTACAAGGAACCTGATTAGTCACACGCGGGGTGAAGGGTGTTGGCAGAATTCTGCTTCTGGTTCCTACTTCGAAACCTTGGTCATGGAGACCTTTCTATGCTTCCGTGCTCGCAGCATTAGACCACCATTAGAGAGGACTTCTTCAAATCTCCCTTGGTCGAATTGAATGACCAGATTCTCGAAAGTGAAGGACTTGGACTGCGGGCGTGCTTCCTTGTTGCGCCAGAGAACCGCAGTAGGTTCGCAGAGAATATTTTCCGTCTCCGCAGAGACTTTCCTTGAAGATTTAGCCAGAGAGGCTCTGGCTGCACCGGCTTTTCTGAATTCAGAGTTAGACCCGAAGGTTTGTTCGTCGCATTGCGACACCTGATTCTCGGCAGTGGAGAATTTAATCCCCAGCGGAGTCGCCATCTTATTTTTCATTGATTTGCAAAGGGGGAAAACTTATAATAAAAAGGGTTGAGGAGCTAAATTATAACTATTCTTAAAAAGATTACAAGTATATCTCCTCAGAGATTCTGGAGAAGTGTGCCTATAGGAGTCTGGTCAGCGCGCGACCACTTTGTCCCTTTGACGATGCGAGCGATGAGATTCCCTTCTCGCCTGGTTCGGGGAATCAGAGAACAGAAGGTTAGTAGAACCCTCTTGTTACTTCTCAAAATCGTATTCAATTAGAAATTCCTTCTCGCCTCGTTCCGAAAATTTCCTTGAGAAGAAGGTATTAGGGTATCAGCACCCTGAATAGAGAAGCAATTCTCTAAAAGTCTCTGAATTCAAGAGCGCACGGTGCGTCGTGAAGAAGCCTCTGCTTGTGGAGTCTTCTCTCTTGCGTATGTGCCTTTGTCTATCCTCTTTGTGCCCCTGGTGGGCTATTTATAAGGAGAGTAAGGGTATAATTGTCCTTGTAAGTATAGAAACAGATTGAATCAAATCTGTTTAAATCTGGAAAGTAGCCTTGCTGCGAGGCTAGGATCAGCTTCTGCGAAGCTAGAAATGGTAGATCGGTTGATCCTCTTGATCTGTTTTGATCCTTTCCATATCATTGGAGGATTTCCCCTGATCTTCTTACTCGTTTTAGAAGAGTCAAGAGATTGTGGCAATCAACTGCCGAATTTGATCACAGAATTGATCTTGATTGGATTTGATCTCAATCCTGATTAGATTTAATCCTGATTAGATCCGATCTCACTTGGAGATTTGATTGGTCAAAGGTTGACCATAGCAGACCAGCAGCGGTGCTGCCCGCTTTAAACTCACAGCGGAGCTAGAGGCAGTGTCTGGCGAAGTCCGAAGAAAGCTCTTCGGCGGAGCTAGATGTCGTCTATGGCGATGCTACCACATACCCTTCTGCGCAGTTGTGAATGGCTTCAGGGCGAAGCTGACTTCCTCTGGCGAAGTTATGTTTTGGCAATTTAGGCGAAGCTATAAGTTAGCTTCCTGGCGGAGCTTTGAATGGCTTCAAGGCGAAGCTGAATGATCTTAGCCTCTCAGGCGAGGCTATCCTTTTGGGCTCATGTGATGCTAAGTGCTAGCATCTTAGACTGCTGAGGTCTATTCAGAAACAATCCGGGTTCACTGTCTGCTTGCTGGATCAGTGGAGTTCAGGTTGCTTCCCTGTCCCTCGGAGATGGGTGAAAACTGGTCTTTAGCTCGTCTGTCACTTGTCTTTTGTAAATGTCAACAAGTTTAGACATTGTTCGGACCAATAAGAATCTTGTTTTTTTTTAAGTGTCAACAATCCCGTGCATACCTGGGACAACGGCCTTACCAGATCCCTGGCTGCTAAGACCAGGGCCAGCCCGCTAGGGCTGCAATATGTAATGGGAATATCAATTAGCTAAAACATAACGGAAACAGGAGCTCATGAGTAACATATGGTAGCCAGCACTACCCCGTCCCCTGCAGTGGGACAAACAATATGGATCCATGACATCCATCCGATATGATCTAATCAACCGTCAAGTCTCCCCCATCCCAAGTTAACATTATGATCTGATATTTAAAGTATACAGTGTAACAAGAACAACTACAGTGCATGATACACGTAACATGAGAACAGGACCTGAGCTCTGTTGATAGCATATAACAATATAACGGGAAACGGGAATAATAGATGTGGGATTCCACATATTGCATATCAATAGCTCATGTGTCCAGTAACGGGAATATCAATATCAATAACGGGAAATAACCATGTAACGGGAATACAGGATGGACTACTCATGTAACAATAATCCATGTAACATAAACAGTGTTCAATATAACTGGAATCCAGGAATAGCCATGTAGCCATGATATAAATCATGATCCATGCAACAGGAATACATAGGCAATCATGCATATCGACCTGTGTGTCTATATCACCATCGTGTAAGAGCATGTAGTAACTGTGCACAGAGTATACATGTAGCGGTCTCTAGTGTACTAGCGTCTCAACGTATCAGTGGTTCACGAACATGCAATAATAATGTCATGATTGTCAGTACCTATGTAAGGGTGAGGCATGTACAAGGAACATCATGAAATAATGGTGTCTAGTGCGTTCAGTGCATTAACTATCTATGGGACGGTGGTACTAGCACATGAAATATCAGTGTCACGTATCCATGAAACAGTGGTCATGAACCTGAAATGATAGTGTCCTGTGTAGTGTATCAGAGGTTGATATGCAATCACTGGTCGAGTGTATAGGTGGGTCTGTAATGGTGACAGTGTCATAGTGACAGTATACACGTAGCAGTAACGAAGTGACAATGTCCAGTGATGTGATAAATGTAACTAAACACGTGAAATAGATATAATCATCTCTTACTTATATTTTATAAACTTCGCTATAATGAAGTATCTTTTAATTAGCATTTATAGTACTTGACCCTATCTACGAGTTATTGACTAAAGCAATCACTCAATTTATATAAATAAATATAATTTATAAAATGAAAACACTCACAAACTAGCCATGGGAAGGTAGCTCTCTTTCCCACGATCGCAACGGATCCAGAATCGTCCAAATCGGAGTCCGGGTGCTCCAGATATCGCCCGAATACTAGAATGCATATAAAAGGGTTAAATATGCGATAACAATATCTTAATGCAAATAATATAAGTAGAGGGGGTTTTCTGTCATATTACCTGTATGGGTTTTTGGATGCGGGTTTGGGCTCTTAACGGGTCGGTTTGGATCCAATACCCAAACCATCACTTAACTTAAATGGGTAAGGGTTCGGGTCGGGTTTGTTTCCAAACCCACCTGTAATACCCCATCCTCTGCATACGTACACAGTTACGTATCTTGATTCTTGGGGCGTATTCTTTTTATTTTATTTTATTATTTTCTACTATTTGAATATTTACTCATATAGCAGTACTGCTGCTTGATTTGATCTGTTTGGTATTTAGATTTGACTAATTTTAGTTTCAAATATTATCCTTTAATATTCTAGATTTTTTCATGATTTTCTGGAATTTTTCGGAATTAAGTTGTAAATCTTCAAAACCGGTGTCGGCCAGTACCGTTGACCGATTCCCAGAATTTTTATTTACAAACGGTTTGGAATTTATAAAAGTGCCTTTAGACATTATTTCTTAAAATCATATTTTCTATCTAAATACATTTTCTGGGATTTATCAGATTTTATCGAGAGCCGGTCAATCCGGTGTATACCGAGATTGACGGTTGACCTTATGATTTTATCTTGAAAATGGAGATGAGTTTCTGAAAACCGATTTCACCAAAAATCGTTTTATAATATTTATGATTTTTGTGAATTTTTGGGAAGCCTTCCGAGACACTTCAATTTTTGGACCTTTCCAGAGTTCTCGGTATTTTCCCAGATACCGGGAAATCATTTTACTATTTCACTTCTCTCTTTTTTCCCATTTTCTCTCTCCTTCCCAAACGCGAGTTTTGCCAACTAGACCCATCATTAAATGTGGTGATCCTCTCCTTACTGCATTAAATGCGTATGGGCTAAAGCAACTCTTGTCCATCACCCATGCCTTTTGACTTTCCCTTGAAACGCAGCTTTTGCGTTTTCTATTGGACGCAGCCATTGAATCCCGCGTTTGCTCTTTTTTGCCTAGACGCAGCCTTGAGACGCAGCATTCTTTGGAGGGAAGTGAGGATGGCAATTATTATATTATTTTCCCCTTCTATATATATATAACTTCTTTCATCTCTCTCCTTCATTTCCTTCTTCTTCTTGTTCCAGCAAGCTCCAATAGCCAACAAACCCCCCAAGCTCCTTGGCCGGCCATCACCACCACCCACCAAAGCCATTTTCTCCACCACAAATCCCTCTACTTCATTCTCCTCCATCTCCTCCTCCATTTTCACCAACAAACACCATCTTCTTCAACCTCTTTCACCAAGAGAACCTCAAAGAACCCACTTTCACCAAAAAGCTTCACCACCATTTCCACCACCACCTGCACCACCTTAGCCTCCACCAAGCGTACCACCTTCACCTCCTCGACAACCTCTTTCTAACGGACTATAGTTTCGTCCCCCGCAACAACGTTTGCAAGATCCCGTTTTGGCTTGATGAACTAGACTTGCACCTCCATCTTCTCCAAAGCAACCACAACCCTTTCCATCAACTTGTGAGAACCGGCACCCTCCTGTTGGATTGGGACCGCGTTTCTCTGCGTCGGACGCACCTTAGGCGAGTAATTCTACTCGCCATGACTTGATATTATTTCATGTTTGTAACAAAACACAGCCCTCAAATATTTGAACCTGTTCTCTGTTCTGAACCTCTATTAGTCGACTTGGCCCAAACGCAAGTCGACTAACCTTTGAAACGCAGCTCTTTGAGACGCACACTTTATTAGTCGACTCGGTGTTTTCCCTTAGTCGACTAACTTCCCTTCTGAAAACGCGGTTCCTTGAAACGCAGATTTCCCTAGTCGACTACCTACTGTTCCTAGTCGACTAACGCAGCTTCTTGAAACGCGGCTCTTTGAGACGCAGACTTGACCAGTCGACTAACCAAACGCCTAGTCGACTAACTTTCCTCTGAAAAACGCAGCTTTCCCAAACGCAGCTTTCTTAGTCGACTTGTCCCCTTTCTATAGTCGACTAACTCTTTCATGAGTCGACTACTTGTCTTTCCTAGTCGACTAATCTTGACTATTTATTATGGTTAATTACTTCTTTGATTATGAACATTATCTTTGGATCATGTATATTATGTTGCTATTTGCGAGGCTTGTTACTTGATGAATATCACCTCTTATCATGCTATCTATCAACATAAGGCATGATACACATGACTTTCATAATTATCACGATAACGGGAATGATGACCTGACAGTTTGACAGTACAACTATACTCCTGATACACATGTGATACATTATAGTACGAACCAGTACTCCTGATATACCTGTATTCATGACATTCCTGACTTGTTCTTGCTCATTCCCGGAATCTGATAAATCATCTAATAAATCATATGAGACAACTTGCATCGGGTCGGGGGAAATATGCGGCTATCAATATGTGTTCGTGTTTACAGTGGTATTAGGTATGTTGTGCAACTAAATTTCCGGTCTGACCTGTGGGCCTCCAGGGGGACCGAGGGGAGAGCTGGCTCCCTCATTCCTGGTACCATCATGATAAGGGCATACATAAGACCCTCCTGAATCGCCTTGCGGCAGGTTCCGTCACCAAGCAACGGAACACCCTGGGCCGTGGTCCCGGGTATGTACGGGACCCACTGTAAACATAGTTCGTTGATACCCCCGCTGGTTTCCGATAACAACCTGCTTTACTCAGATATGATCTATGTGTGCTGGGACGCTAGTTCACATAGCTA
>JAVJIF010004040.1:0-27500 GCA_038442645.1 Agave tequilana
CTTCTCGAGGAGCCAGAAATCGGTTTGTACCATAACATTCTCGTTAGTAAAGAGTAAAGTCCCTAGTAGAGTCGTCATCTTTTGTTCGTGTTAGAAAAAAGGTTCTCGAGTCGGTGTAAGATTTCTTTGAGTGGCTAAAAATTACAACAGAACGATTTTGATTACAAAAGAGAGAAGAGACTCAGTTCTCCTCTTTGTTTAAAGTCGGGTTCTTTGAGTGGGGATGGAGAGTGATTCTTATTCTCTGTTGACCGGCTGATTGTCTAGCTTCTCTTCAGGATGCTCTCCAAAACAATCAGAAAGGAACTCTGTTTTTAACACGCAAAGTATTTAGAGTCCACTGATTATTCCTTTTCTCCATTTCTCCAAAATTCCTCTCTTTGTATTCAAAAAGAACTTAGATTAAAAGAAGTCCTCTTGAGCTGTCCCCTCCCTTCATAGCAACTCAGACTATTTATAGGGAGTCCTAGGAGTATTGTAGTCCCCTAATCCTCCATAATGGGGATTAACTCCCCCATTACGTGGGGAGTAATTGACCCAATAATGGGGGTCTGTTACAACAGAAATGTGGATCTCGCATTAGACATAGACCCCGCGTTGCTTGTTGTAGATGCGAGTGAGTGTCCAAAACGCGGAGTTGGTTAGACTTGCGTTTGAAGTGAGACCAGGATTTCTTGGACCCGCATCTGAAGTAAAGCGCCAAGTTACTCAGACCCGTGCTTAATATGGAACGCTAAGTTACTCAGACTCGCATTGGTCAGGACGTGGAATTAATTGAACACTAGTTATTCATGCCCGCGTCTGAAGTCTTCATTTCTCTAGACGTGAGGTCCACATTTCAGTTTAAAACGCAACCGTTGCGTTAAAGTGAGGTTCGCCTCAGATGACTTATCCTTGGTGATTTTTGGACAGCCTATAATATTATTCTCTCCTCTTTATCAGATGCAGAAAGGAAAGGTAGAGAGGATGGTGGTCGAGTCCCAATGTTTATAGACTATTTGGCACAATATGTCAGTCGTTGTGATGGGCCTGTCATAATATATCAGCTCTTGTGACAAGGCTCCACCACCGGGGGTGATTGCTTGGTGGTGCGCTTCTATTGGAGCCAATGATTTGGGTTCTGAGTCGCCTATTTTTTAGGGGTGAGGATTATTCTAAAGAATCTGACCTCCCTCCATATAGAGCATACGAGAGAGGAAGGGAGAGAGCTCTTCAATTGGGTGTGGTGGCGAATTGCTTTTCACCCCAGAGTTTGATCCTCTTCCTTAGGATGCCAAAGAGAAGAAATGTTGCTTTCTCCTTTTGGGGTATTTTGCTAGAATCCGTCTGGTCAGACGCTATTGCCTTGCTCTTAATGGCTCTTAGGGATCATCGCGACGAGCGGTGCTGGTCTGGCTGCCTTGTAGGCATGTGAGCCGCTATCGAGGCCTATGGTTGCCTGCTTAGGAGGGCATGGCAGATGACTACTTCTGGAAGATCTCCTCTGACGAACATATCTTTGTTGCTCTTGTATCGGGAGTCTGGCCACGGTGCCAGAATGAGTTTCGAATCTCCTGTATCTCCTTTTCAAAAGTGTAAACACATGATATAAATGATTTCATGTATTCCATTTGTTAGTTGTAACGATATAATGAAACTTAATGAAGTGTTATTGCATGTATTTCTCAATAGAAATAACTGAGTCTTGTTTAGATCTTACCTGGTTTGTATCATGGAATGATTATATCCCTTCAGAGGCTTGATTTTTGGATGACAAGAATATGATGTGTCTGTATTACCGTCTCTAGATGGTGTTTCCATCTCCAAGCGTACAGACATTGAACTCCAATGAAGTGAGGACTTCAGTCACGGAGATGGACTGATTAGTTGACTTCCCAACTGGGAGGGGGCGAGCCGAAGATAACCGTGAGGTTGATATTTGTTTTGTCGTTCTCGAGTGGGGGTTCCCTCCTTGGAAGACACAAGCATAGAATTTCGTGTGAGGGGAGCCCTCAGTAACGGAGCTGGGAATGCAGTTAATCAATTGGGAATGAGACTTCGGGGAGTCAGTTGCCCAATTGCAGATGAGCTTAAAGAACCAAGAGACAGGTGTTTGTTAATGATTCTCTATGGGGGCTTCCCTCAAAAAATACTCAATTGGCAGTTATCCAATTGGGGATGAACCATCCGAATGGTAGTTGCCCGATTGGGGATGAGCCATGGCAGTTTCTCAGTGTGGATGATTCTTCTAGACACTAATTGCTCACCAGGGATGAACCGTGTGGGTGGTAGTTGCCAGACTGGGGATGAGCATTCCAGAGGATAATTGCCCAATCAGGGATGAGCCAGAGAGTGCCAGAGATGAATGCTTGTCTAATCGTCTCGAATGGGGCTTCCCTTCTCAAAACACACAGATAGAGATCTCTGGGTAAATGGAGTCTTCAGCCGTGGAGTTAAGACTGGCAACAACCTAATTTGGGATGATCGTAAAAAGATACTAGAGGTGTATACTCATTGTCATTCTCGAGTGGGGCTTCCCCTCCTCAGAGCACACGATAGAGGTCTCCAAAAAAATTCGCTTGTGAGTTAGCGACATGGGGGCTGGTAAGAGGATTGACTGTCCTGTGGAGGATGTAGAGGCTAGGAATCGGATGTTGATGATGAAAATCTCAAGTGGGGGAATCCCTCTCGAATAGCAACCACAGTACTCTTGAGAGAAGTCTCGTAGGCTAGCTAAATGAGGCCGAAGAGCTGGTTCCACGGATTCTGAGAAGGATGTAGGGGAAATTGTCGGGAGTCAAAATTATTTTTATTAAATGATTTCAATAAAAATATATGAAATTAAAACGAGATACATGAAGTATTATCTGTTGGAAAAACTCCAATGTTCTTATTTGTAGGGTTGCTGTTAGTCAACCGCTCGGTACTAAGTGACCATTGTTGAGGTCAAGCTGGAGACAGGCCTCATATTGTCTTTTTATCTTGGAGGAAGCTCCAGGTGTAAGAACATATTCTTAAAGATATTCTTGTTGGAAAAATCTTCAAGATACTTGCGGAGGGACAAGCATTGGAAGTTCAGTGCCCCTTGCAATCATGAAAAGAGCAGTAGTCCTTTGCTCCAGGACGGGAAGGATCATACTGCTTCGACTCTAAACACTCACCCAGGAATGAATCTTGATGGCTTTGAGATGTTCTGGATCAGGAGCTTCAGTGGGGTAAAGCTGTTATCCACCCATAGTTCAGAGTGGGTTCTATTGGTGGTCCGGGAATGGTTGCTTCCTGAAAGCACCATGCTCGCGACTCTAGTTGTCATTGAAGAGGTCTCCGTATTGCAGCTTGTACAGCGAGTGTGTGACCCATAGCTAGCTGATAAATATGAGAGTACATGCATCATCGCTGTAGTTGTGTACTTTGGCTAGCTAATTCTGAAAGTAGCCAATGTACGCCTTGAGGCTAACAGAGGGTCTCATCTAGACAGAGAGCAGATGATGGTTTGTTCTACTTAAACTCCTGGCTGGAGAAGTACTGAGAGAGAAATAACCTTGGGAGATTATTGAAGCTATAGATTTGCCTGGCGGAAGAGAGTAGAACCAATCGTAGGCTACTCCCTTCAAGTTAGAGGGAAAGATCTGGCACAAGATGGAGTCATTTCTGGTACGGATCACCATCTTGTTCTAATACTGACGGAGGAGCCGGACTAGGTCACTCTGACCAGAGTAGCAATCAAAAGTCAAAATCATGACTTAGTAGAGAATTCATATTTCAATATGCCCTCGGAGAAGGGGGTTGGATGCATCAGTGGTGATGGTTCTCAGTCTGCCATGATGCGATAATCTTATTTCTTCGACTTACTTCAGTACAAGCTTGTTGAGATCTTGACATGACAAACTCTTGGTCTTCCTTCGATTATGGTCATGTTGATCCCTCTTGCGGGAATGAGATGAACTTGAGCCACCGTCGGATCATTCCGAAGGAGTGGGAGAGGCTGTTCTGTGACGCTTTCGGCTTTGAGAGTGCTCGCCGCTTGGGCCTTGGTAACTATGGGCCTTTCGGGCGATGGAGGCGACCCTTGGGTGTTTTGAAGGGCTGTGATCTGGGCGAGGAGTTGGACATTTAGATGCTTCATCTCCTCCTGTTCACGAGCGTGTTTTCTTCTTGATTATGCGCCGCTTGCTCCACCTCGTGGTCGAACAGGGCTTGCTGCTTCGCCATCTCATCCCTTATGTTAGTGAACATTTGAAGGTGGTCTGATTAGTCTCTAATTTTGCATAATTTGTATCACATTCTTATATTTATTTGATGTAAAATTCTGCTAATAAAGCTTTACTTGCTTAATCCTAGGTCCATGGTGTGCAAATAAAGAAGAAGACCCTAAACCACCATTTAATGGTGTGATTAAAGGCCTACCAAGTAGCCATTGACTTTAGAGTGAAGATTTTGTCAGCCTAAGGCATAAAATTCAGAAACCAGAAGATCCACCTGATAAGAGACAGACAGTACGACGCATTGCCCGAAGCCAGGCGCGCGCCGCCCTGGTATGGCCACGGAAACGCGGCCTGTGCCGCGTTTCCACGGCCATGTGGGCGCGCGCGCCCGGGCTTTGGGCCAGGGTTCCCCTGGCCCCCTTTCCCTTGTGCCTATAAATACCCCCCAGGGGTCTTCAGTTGGAGATATCCAGAGTTTAGAGTTGTATTGTTGCTTTGTTCGTAGGAGTTGTAGTTGTTTTAGTTTCCTTCTTCTTCTAGTTTTAGTTTTAATCATTAGAGTGAAAGAGAGAGAGAGTGTACAAGTTGTATTTGAAGGGTGACAAGCTATACAAGTAACTACTTCTCTTTTCTTCTTTCCATTTACATGTGCTTTTCATTTGCTTTTAATTTCTTGTTGTAGTGTAACTCCCTCTCTTTACCTCCTCTCTTTTGTTGTTTCTTTTCTCAAACATGTCTAACTAACTCTTCCATTGCATGGCTAACTAGCTACTAACCCACTAATCTCTGACAACTTGATTGATAACTGATCGGCAAAAAAGCAAGCACAAGAAAGTAGAAAGGGAGTGTGGGTTGATGTTACTGCTTTTGCGATTCTTCCGTAGTAGCGAAGTGGCTATACGGGTCGTATCCACAAGGAGGGAGAGCAGCAATAGAAGCATGATGCGGCTTTCAAAGTTCGAAGAAAGAAAGTTCTTGTTTCCAAATAAAGAATTGAAAAGTGAAGACAAGTTGTTTTTAAGAATCGATGGAAAATGTTTTGTGGTTTGTAAAAAGTGGATTCTTTAGTTGTAAAAATGCATGGCTAACTTTCTGCTAGTGCTCCCACTAATTTCTAACTTTTTGAAGATAGCCTTACGATGGATCATAGGCAAACACAACCTTGTGCATTGGAACTAATCATGTGGAAATCGAGTGAAAGTTCATCCTAAAAACTTAGCTTTACACGGCAAAACTCGGACATTCCCTTATCAGATCTGATAGAAGGCGAGAATAAGGAAAACTCGAGTGCACTATTGGTATCGGCAAAGTTAAAAGGAAATGTCTCTAACTTACAATAACAAGTAAAGTACACAACTCATAGATCATCCAAACTCATTAAGCATGAAGTATAAGAAAGTAGATACTTGTAGGTAATTTAGAGTTAGAACGCTCGTCTTAAGATGCCATAGCTCTCATTTGCACAAGACTTGTTTGGCACTATTGACTCATGCGGGTTATCAAACAAGTGTTAGAAATTAGTGGGTTAGTAGTTAGTTAGCCATGCTAATGAGAGTTAGTTAGCCATAAAAAGAAAAGAACAACAAGGAAAGAAGTGGAAAAGAAGAGAGTTACACTACAACAAGAACAAATAAAGGAGAAGTAAAGACACAACAAGTTTACACTACAACAATGAAGTAAAAGCAAATGCAAAGACAAGTAAATGGAAAGAAGGAAGAGAAGTAGTACTTGTATTATCTTGTCACCCTTCAAATACAACTCTTTACACACTCTCTCTCTTTCACTTTAATGGCTAAGACCTAAAACTAGAACTAGAAGAACAACAACAACAACAACTACAAAGAAAATCAAACTACACAACTTTTCTCTCTGGATCCCCCAACTGAAGAACCCAGGAGGGCTTTTATAGCATCAGGGATGAGGGGGCCCAGGGGACAAACCCTGGCCCAAAACGTGGCGCGCCGCGCGCCCACATGGCCGCGAAACGCGCATATGCCGTATTTTCGCGGCAGTACTTTGGCGGCGCGCGCAGCGCCGCCTGGTTGTCCCCCTGTCGGCTGGAGTCCCGGTTTCTGGTTTTGTATCTCTGGTTTTGACGAAACAGCCCTCTTAAGTCAAATGACTATCTTTTAGGCCTTTTAATCACCAATAAATGGTGATTTGATCTTCTTCTTCATTGCCCACCATGGACCTAGGATCAAGCAAGCAAGGTTTTATTAGTAGAATTTTACATGAAATAATATGAGAATGTGATGAAAATTATGCAAAATTAGAGACTAATCACACCCCCACACTTATCTTTTTGCTCGTCCAGCAAAACAAATAAGAAATATTATAACCACTTTCGCAGGTGACGCGATTGCACTGAGCATGTGCAACAAGCCTTTAAACCTCTAGGTTTCCCCTAGAGGAGGAGTGTGTTGTCTCCTGAGGGTTTTCAGCGGATTGCACCCACAAATCCAGTAAGTAAAGAAGTTAGTTGTTAGGATTTTTTTGGTCATGAAAAAGAACTTTCATCAACTAAGTAAAAATGACCGAATGATGTAAGAATTAGGTTTAACCCTCATAAGTCCTCTTATACTTTAGCCTTCATAAAAGAAGAAACTATGGTTTTTCTTTAATTTTAGAAGGATCTTGTACTTCTAACTCATTTTTTTTTTATTATTTTGCTTTAGATAGATATGCATATGTGTAAGTGTGATGTGCTTGGGATTTTTCAACTCAACTCTAAATATCATTTAATTTTATTAATATTTACTTATTATTCTTGTGTCCATTAGGCTTTCTACTTCACTTATGTAACACATATCAAACCGATGACTCCCAAACCAGATGGTCTTAGGGCACCAGGTGGAAAAACACCCTTCAGGTCAGATATGCAAGTAGAGTAGGCCACGACGATCAAGATTTATTTATACATTATTGTATATATATATATATTTTGGCGTGAGTATCATGCTTCTTGAGGCACAATTATCCAACTTTTTTTTTCAGAGTTGTGTCTCTAAATCCCAAGCATGTGTGTGTGGGTTATGCATATTCTACTAAGGCTAAATAAATGTATGAGTTATTTTCCTTATCCCTCCTATCTTTTTTAGTCAAACATTCTTTCTTGTTTACTTAGGCAAAAATAAAGATTTATTACTAAGGTTCCCGTAATTCCTACAATCTTTTAATATTTTTAATAGAGTATGAAATTTCTTTTCAATCTGGAGACTTTTTTTTTTTGTTTTGAAAGGAAAGAAAAAGAATAAAAGGAAAAAGAAAAGTGTTAGCACCCCCCACACCTATCTAATGCATTGTCCTCAATGAATGCATATGGAAAAGTGAATGCAATATATAGGGTGAAGAAATGATGTTACCGTCTTCGTGGCGAATAGGCGAAAGAAAGGTCAAAAAGAATGTAGAAGGGGTAAACATATAAACAATTTTTTTATTATTATTTTTTATTATTTTTTTAGTTGTGGTGGTTAGTGTATGACGGGGCAAAAAGAGTCAGCACACTATCATCTGGAGTCATAAGCTCAGTGGTCAAGAAGGGCTTCAGTCTGTGCCCATTCACTTTGAATCCGTGTTATTTTGAGGGTCTGCAATAAGCACATCACCGTGTGGGAAAACAGTGCGCACAATGAACGGTCCCGACCAACGAGTTTTCAGCTTTCCCGCGAAAATATGAAGCCTAGAGTTATACAGCAACCCTATCTCCTGGGGCAAAGTTTTTCCGGGTTATGATTTGGTCATGGAAAAGTTTAGTCCTGCTCTTGGTGATTCGGGCATTCTCATAGGCTTCATTTCGTATCTCCTCTAATTCAGAAATCTGCAGTCTCCTAAGTTCACCGGCCTTGGTCAGATCAAAGTTGAGTTGCTTAATTGCCCAGGGCCCGGTGTTCCAACTCTACTGGCAGATAACAGGCTTTATCAAATACGATTCTATAAGGAGACATCCCCAGAACTGTCTTAATGCGGTGCGGTAAGCCCACAATGCATCATTGAGCTTAACCGACCAATCCTTTCGTTCTGTCTGACAGTCTTTTCCAGAATGAGCTT
Source organism: Agave tequilana (assembly GCA_038442645.1). Taxonomy (NCBI): domain Eukaryota; kingdom Viridiplantae; phylum Streptophyta; class Magnoliopsida; order Asparagales; family Asparagaceae; genus Agave; species Agave tequilana. Next base: position 8,232 of record JAVJIF010004040.1, read on the forward strand.
GATCTGTCGGTTGGTGACTTCAACCTGCCCATTTGTCTGGGGATGATACAGGGTCGATAACTTGTGATTGATGGAATATTTTCGCATCAGAGCTTCAAAAACTCTGTTGCAGAAATGCGATCCATTATCACTATTATCGCTCTAGGGTGCCAAACCGGGAGAAGATGTTTTCTTTGAGAATTTGACACCACTTTGTTGTTATTCGTTTTGCTTGGCACAGCTTCTACCCACTTAGAGACATAATCTACAGCAACCAAAATGAGTTGGTTACCGAGGTTTGGGGAATGGCCCCATGAAATCGATACCCCAAACATCAAAATTTTAACTTCAAGGATCGGGTTCAGGGGCATCATGTCTCTCCTAGAAATTTTCCCATTTTTCTGACAGTTTGCACATGACTTGCAAAAATGATATGAGTCTTTGAACAAAGTGGGCCAGTAGAATCCACTTTGTAGAACCTTCTCTGCAGTATTGCGAGGACCGAAGTGTCCTCCGCATGCAAGGTCATGGCAAAAGCTGAGCACACTCCTCTATTCCTCCTCGGTATGCATCGTCTAATTATTTGGTCGGGACAATACTTAAAAGATACGGTTCTTCCCAGAAGAAGTACCGTACTTGGCAAAGAAGCGGTAGTGGTCTTGCTTTGTCCAGTCAGCGGGTAATTGTCCCGTGGCCATGTAATTAACGATGTCAGCATACCAGGGTTCCTTAAGAATGGCTAGGATGTGCTCGTCTGGGAAATCCTCGCTGATCGGAGCTTGAATGGTTGGTGCGTTCGGAATTCGTGAGAGATGATCAGTAACCACATTTTCTATACCTCTTTTATCCCGGATTTCTAAGTCAAACTCTTGAAGCAAAGGATCCACCGAATCAGTCGGCCTTTTGCTTCCTCTTGGTCATGAGGTATTTCAGAGCCGAGTGATCCGTAAAAATTACCGTTTTCGAACCTAACAAGTAAGGCCAGAATTTTTCTAACGCAAAGACAACGGCCAAGAATTCCTTCTCAGTCGTTGTATAGTTTTGTTTGGGCGTCATTCAAGGTCCTACTCGAATAGTAGATCACGTGCTGCCTATTACGATGCGCTGTCCTAGAACAGCGCCAATCGCAAAATCAGATGCATCACACATGATTTCAAATGGCTGGGCAATCAGGAGCAGAAATGATAGGTGCAGAAATCAGTTCTTGCTTAAGCTTCCCCCATGACTTGAAACATTCATCGTTGAATCTCAAGGGCACGTCCTAGCGCAGGTTGGTTAAGGGTCTCGCGATTTTGCTAAAGTCCTTAATGAACCGTCGGTAGAAACCAGCATGCCCTAAAAAGGATCTAATATCCTTGATGCTTTTGGGTGTGGAAGCTTAGCAATCACTTCTACCTTAGCCTTATCCACTTCTATGCCTCTCCTCGAAATCTCATGGCCCAAGACAATCCCCTGTCTCACCATAAAGTGACATTTTCCCAGTTAGAGTTAGGTTCTTCTCAATGCATCTTTGTAGCACTAACTAAGTCTAAGTGATGAAGACACTGATCAAATGAATCTCCGTAGATGGAGAAGTCATCCATGAAAATCTCAAGAAAAGTTCCACCATGTCAGAGAACAAACTAAGCATGCATCGTTGGAACGTTGCGGGAGCATTGCACAATCCAAAAGGCATGTGCTGATAAGCAAAGGTTCCGAACGGGCAGGTGAACATCGTCTTTTCCTGGTCTTCTGCAGCAATGGGGATTTGATTGTATCCCGAGTACCCATCTAGAAAGCAGTGGTACTCATGTCCAGCCAAACGCTCAAGCATTTGGTCGCTGAAGGTAGCGGAAGTGGTCTTTACGGGTAGCAGCATTCAACTTCCTATAGTCGATACAAACACGACCTTGTAGGCAGTCTTGTTTGTACCAACTCTTTTTCCTCATTTTCTACCACCGTAAAGCAGCCTTCTTTGGGACCGCATGAACAGGCTAACCCATTGACTATCAGAAATGGGATAAATTATCCCATTATCTAATAGTTTTTAGAATTTTAGCTTTAACTGCCTCTTGCATGAGAGGTTAAGCCTGCGTTGTGGGTCCCTCCTAGGATTGCTTCATCGACTAAATGGATTCTGTGTTGTACTATGGCTGGAACTTATTCCCTTGATGTCCTTCATCGTCCATCCAATGGCTTCCCTATGTCTTTTCAGAATAGACATTAAGCTGTCCTCTTGTTGCTCAGTCAGGTGGGATGCTATGATGACTGGCAAGGTGTCCTTTCCGCCCAGGTAGGCGTACTTGAGGTGTTCAGGCAAGGCTTTAAGCTCTAGGGAAGGTGTTGCTTCATTGGAGGCATCTCTGGGCTTTCAATCCTAGGATGGGGTACACTGGGGCTTGTTGCCCAATCCACTGCTGAATCTACGATCGGTCTAGATTAAAATCCTCAGCCTCTAGATCAAACTCTGCCTCAGTTTCTGTCTCTATACTCTCCTCATGCTCACTGTCAGGTTTTCAATAGAATTGACCTCAAACGTCTGATCATTGACATCCCTAGGTGTCTTCCAAGATTAAAGACATTGACTTCCTTCGTCATGTCTCCAAAGTCAATCGCATGGACCCGTTTCTACAGTTGATTATGGCGTTGGCTGTAGCAAGGAATGGGCGCCCTAAGATGATGGGAGTCTGAGACCTAAGATTGGACACAGGTTGGGTCTCAAGCACAATGAAGTCAACGGGGTAAATGAAATCCCCGACCCGCATGAGGACGTCTGTGATTTTCCCTTCGGGATTTTTCACAGATCGGTCAGCTAGCTGAATGGTGACTCAAGTTGGCTTAGCTTACCCAACCCAAGTTGCTGGTAAACTGAGAGAGGTAGCAAGTTGATACTTGCTCCCAGGTCAAGAAGCGCTCTACTGATTTCGATCTGTCCTATGGTACAGGAAATTGTGGGACATCCGGATCCTTGTATTTCACCGAATGGGACCAGACAGAATTTCGCTTATATTAGTGGCCAAGAACACTTTCTTGGGCACATTGGTCTTTCTCTTCTTAGTACACATATCCTTTAGAAATTTGGCATAAGCCAGGACTTGTTGGATAGCGTCAAGAAGTGGCACATTCAATTTGACCTGGTTGAACATCTCTAGCATTTTCTCCATGTGCATATTTTTTATTGTTGTTCCTAAGCCTATTGGGAAAGGGTGCTACAGGCTTATGAACTTGTTCAGCAGCTTTGTCCTCGTCAGATGTTTGTGGAGCGGATTGGGAGGAACTTGCAGAGGTGGAGGCTTGAGTGGATCAGGATGGACTGGACTCTTCTGTTGGTAGACCTGGTTGTCTACCTTCTTTCCAGATCGCAGTGTGTGAACAACATTATACTGGTTAATTGATGGATCCTGATTCATATGCTTGGTTGGAGGTTTTGGGTTAACTAGCGGCTGACTAGGCAAAGTACCCTTAGGTCTTTCACTTAGGGAGCTAGCTAACTGGCTCATCTGCCTTTCCAACCTGATATGGCCTGTGAATGACTGTTCAGAGTTTGTCTCTGGTTCTGCATGAAAGCGGCTTGGGACTTAATGAAAGCCTCTATGCTTTCCTCCAATTTACTGATTTTCTTTCCATTGGAGAGCTTTGGGAGGAGGGAGATAGGGCTTGACTGGGAAAGGTGGTGGAGGAGTAGGATGGTGAAAGTTGTTGGAAAAATTGGGCCTGGGAGGATTGTTTGGGGCCCAAGAGAAATTTGGGTGATTCCTCCAGCCGGGATTATAGGTCTGTGAGTTAGGGGTTGTGAGGCGGCCGTGAGTAAGCCGCGTTCATGTGTTCCGGTGGCACTTGCTGGCATGGAAAACAGGGCACTCTTCAAAGACATGGTTCGGTGCCTGACAATATGAACAACCCGGATTGTGAATTGGTGGTGGTTGATCTGGTTGACACTAGCAGGCTCTTATGTTTTCAGAGCCTCTATCCTTCTCATCAGGGTAGCAATCTTAGCCTCGGCAGCTATGGATGATTCTAGGGATAGGAGCCCTCCTCTTGAAGCTATAGATTGTGAATTCCTAGTTTTTCTGAGGCTGGCTCCCATTGCAGGTTTTCTCCGCTAAATCCTCAAACAAATCCCAACCCTGATTCTCATCCTTCTGCAAGAACCCTCCCTGACACATCGTTTCCAACAGGGTCTTAGTCTGATAATCTAGACCATCGTAGAGAATCTGGCATTGACGCCATTTCTCCACGCCATGATGAGGGCACTGAGCGAGGAGATCTTTGAATCGCTCAAAGTATCTCCAAATGGTTCGCTCGGGTCTTGCTTTAAACTGCATGATGTTCTTCCTAATGAGGGCAGTCTTGTGAATGGGGTAGAATTTCTTCAAGAAGGCCTTGACGAAATTATCCCAGGTCGTTACTAAATCTGCTGCCAAGCTGTACAGCCACTTCTTAGCTAGGTCCTTTAGGGAAAAAGGGATGAAACGTAACCTAACGGCATCGTCTCCTAGCTGGGGTATACGCATCATGAGGCATACTTCTTCAAATTCCCTAACAAAGAAGTATGCGTCCTTGATTCTAAACCATGAAATTTGGAAGAGTGTTAATGAATTGTGGCTTTAACTCAAAATTATTGCCGTTTGCTTCAGGAAGTTTTATGCAAGATGGAAGTGAAGTTCTGATCAAGTAAAATCTATCCTGAAGTGATGCCATCACCTGTTCTGGATGTAAGGGTAGAGAAGTGTTTCTTGTTATCTGGAAGTTGACGGATCTCTCTCACCCACTCTTTGCATGCAGCACACCACAACCAACAAAACAACAAACAATCGAAAAGAGTGAAAAACAAACAAAAGAAAGAAAAACAACCACAAGCCTTAGTCTAAGGTACCTGGACCTAGACGACTCCTAACTGGTCGATTCTCCGGGGAAGGTTGTTGCAGGAACTCGACTACACGCTAATCGGCCAGAAAGGGCAAAGCTCGGGGGAGGTATCCAGGCGGAGCCACGGGCCTATTATGCCAAACCACGGAGCTTTCAAGGCTTTACCTCTCAATCCACTTTCCTTAGACACCGATTTTGCAGGAGTATAGTTCTTACAATTTCCACCTCGGTAATCTCTTAGTGAGTCCGAGATGTCCCTAGGGCCAACGTCTATTGATTTTTAGTTAAGGCTTGGGAAAGTGTGAGTGCACTTGGAGATGGTTTTTAGGCTAAGGAGGGTGATGAACATCCCCACCTTCTTGTTTATTTGGGTTTTGCCCTTAAAGTCAATTGTGCAAGTGTACAGTTTATTTTCACAATAAGGTAACATTTAAAGCGGTAAATCACTTCAAATGTTGGTCCTATTCTATATGAATGCACACGTACCTTTTCTCCAGCACTCTTTAACAGAAATTGAAATGAATTGAATAGACACGTGCCCTAAATGCAAAAGTCTAGTCCAAAATTCAATTAAGCAACAAATAATTTCTGTTGAGTTTATTACACATGCATAGGGTGAAGCATTCAAGGAAACTAAAAAAAATTTAGAAAGCAATTTTTTTTTTAGCGGCTTTCGGCAACCCTGCAAACGAGTAGGTTAGTACTTCAATCGAAAAACTCGTTTTACACGAATTTTCCGAGGGCAAATAAATCCTCGCGCAATGTCCTTGGCCACCTCTTTTGCTTCCCTTGAAAGTGAGCTCCTTGGTACTTTCTCCTACACAAAAGAAAAAAGAACAATATTTAGTAGTGAACAATAAAGCCGTTCCTCCCCGGCAACGCGCCAAAATTTGATCGGCAAGTTAAAAGGAAATGTCTCTAACTTACAATAACAAGTAAAGTACACAACTCATAGATCATCAAAACTCATTAAGCATGAAGTATAAGAAAGTAGATACTTGTAGGTAATTTAGAGTTAGAACCCTCGTCTTAAGATGCATAGCTCTCATTTGCACAAGGCTTGTTTGGCACTATTGACTCATGCGGGTTATCAAACAAGTGTTAGAATTAGTGGGTTAGTAGTTAGTTAGCCATGCTAATGAGAAAGTTAGTTAGCCATAAAAGAAAAGAAACAACAAAGGAAAGAAGTGGAAAAGAAGAGAGTTACACTACAACAAGAAACAAATAAAGGGAAGAAGTAAAGAACAACAAGTTTACACTACAACAATGAAGTAAAAGCAAATGCAAAGACAAGTAAATGGAAAGAAGGAAGAGAAGTAGTACTTGTATTATCTTGTCACCCTTCAAATACAACTCTTTACACACTCTCTCTCTTTCACTTTAATGGCTAAGACCTAAAACTAGAACTAGAAGAACAACACCAACAACAACTACAAAGAAAATCAAACTACACAACTTTTCTCTCTGGATCCCCCCCAACTGAAGAACCCAGGAGGGCTTTTATAGGCATCAGGGATGAGGGGGCCAGGGGACAACCCTGGCCCAAAACGTGGCGCGCCGCGCGCCCACATGGCCGCGGAAACGCGGCATATGCCGCGTTTCCGCGGCAGTACTTTGGCGGCGCGCGCAGCGCCGCCTGCTGTGCGCCGCCTGGTTGTCCCCTGTCGGCTGGATTCCCGTTTCTGGTTTTGTATCTCTGGTTTTGACGAAACCAGCCTCTTAAGTCAAATGACTATCTTTTAGGCCTTTTAATCACCAAATAAATGGTGATTTAGATCTTCTTCTTCATTTGCCCACCATGGACCTAGGATCAAGCAAACAAGGTTTTATTAGTAGAATTTTACATGAAATAAATATGAGAATGTGATGAAAATTATGCAAAATTAGAGACTAATCAATAACCCAATGAGTCAATAGTCTCAAACAAGCCTTGTGCAAACGAGAGCTATGACATCTTAAGATTAGGGTTCTAACTCTAACTTACCAACAAATATTTACTTTCTTATATTTCATGCTTAATGGGTTTTTGATGATCTATGAGTTGTGTACTTTACTTGTTGTTGTAAGTTAGACATTTTTCCTTTTAACTTTGCCGATACCATTAGTGCACTCGTGTCTTCCCTTATTCTCGCCTTCTATTGGATCTTGATAAGGGAATGTTTGAGTTTTGCCGTGTAAAGCTAAGTTATATTAGAACTTTCATTCGATTTCCACGTGAATAGTTCCAATGCATAAGGGTTATGCTTGCCTATGATCCATCGTGAGGCAACATCTCCCAGAAGTTAGAGATTAGTGGGAGCAATTAGTAGAAAGTTAGCCATGCGCTTTTACCATTAAGAAAAATCTAACTTACAAACCACCAAAATCCTTTCAAACAATTCTTGAAACCAACTTGTTTTCATTTCCAATTCTTTATTTAAGACAAAGAACTTTCTCTTTTCTTGAACAAAGAAGCCGCATCAAGCTTCCATCGCTTTCCCTCCTTGTGGATACGACCCGTATAGCCACTTCGCAACTACAGAAGAATCACAAAAGCAGTAACATCGACCCACACTCTTTTTACTTATTCTTGTACTTGCTTTTTGTCGATCAATTTTGGCGCCGTTGCCGGGGAGGGAACAGCTTTATTGTTCAATACTAAATATTTTCTTTGTTCTTGTGTGTAGGAGAAGTACCAAGGAGCTTACTATCACGGGAAGCGAAAGTGGTGGCCAAGGACGTTGCACGAGGATTCATTTGCCCTCGGAAAAATTCGTGTAAAAGCGAGTTTTTCCGATTGAAGTACTAACAAACTCGTTTGCAGGGTTGCCGAAAACTGCTAAATTGCTTTCTAAAATTTTTTAGTTCCATTGAATGCTTCACCCTATACATGTGTAATAAACTCAACAGAATTCACTTGTTGCTTAATTGAAATTTGGATTAGACTTTTGCATTTTGATTGAGCTACAACCTGCACACAAAATACAGTATTTCAGAACTTAAGAATAAACATGTGCAAGTGCTCAATTCTTACCGCGATAGCAAGTGGCTATGCGGGTGGTGATCCACAAGGAGGGTTTGCGATAGAAGTGTTCAAGGTTTTTTTTATTGAAATCTTTGTGAAGAAAAACGAAGGTTCTTCTTTGTTTTAAGTTATGAAAATGAAAAGAGTTATAGGTTAAAGTTAGAAAGAAAACGGTAGAATGAGAAGGTGGAGAAAATCAGAAAATGACTATGTACAAATAAATTAAAAAAGAATGAAAAAGGATTTGGAAGATGTGTGAAAGAAATCGTGTTGGTGATCTAAGCTAAAAATAAAATAAAAGAAAGAAGATTAAGGAATTACTCACCTAGTTTGGTTGATGACTTACCTAGAACCCTTGCATGTTCTACCTTACTTCGGAGGCGTTCAACGCATAAATCATAGGATCGAGCTCAGTCCCCGTTCGCATTATATCATTAAGCCGAGCAAGAATGAAGTGATACGGATCTTGAGGAGGAGAACATCTCATGAAGTATCGTTGGCACTCACAAAAACGTTGTTATACTTATGCTTCTAGATTCACTTGCATGCTCAACAAAACCAAAAGAGGTAAAGTAGAAAGAGGAAGAAGAAAACAAAAGGAAACAAAAGTAAAGAGACGAACATAAAAAAGTATTTACCTTTATTGCTTGCAGAAACGATGGAAGAAAGGAGGAGGGTACATCGGTGTCACTCTCAACATAAGCCTCTCTCCCTTACTTACATGAATCTCAATCTAACTTAAGCTTACATACAAATTACAATTACATAAAAAGAAAAGAAAAACCTAAACTACAAAGAATGAAAACTGGACTAATCCTATCTCTGCATGATCGTCCCCCTGAGGCTCTGAAAATCCCAGTATTTATAGGCAAAACCCAACCTACAGGAGCGTATGAAGATAGGGGAAGCAAACGCTCCCCCTAATTCTCTAACCAAGCCGCGGAAACGCGGCTTTGGCCGCGTTTCTGCGGCCAGGGTGTGCCAGGTGGCCACACCTGTTGGTGGGTCTTCCCGGCATCTCGTTCTGTCTTTATCTTGGGTTGGATTTGCAGTTTAGGTCCGAGATTTTGAAGAAATGACCGTTGATCTTTGCTTCAACCGATCGATTCTGAGAGGATTCTTCTCAACTGGTTTCAACCTCTTGATTTTGTCCTGATTCACTGAGTTCGAATTAATTCTGATTTAATTCAGAATTTGGTGGCTTTTGGACTCATTTCTCTTCATCTCCTTAAGGAATGGGCCTGCAAATAAATTAAACATTTAATTAGGAGTTAAATTGTTCATTCCTAAACAATTTAACTGAGCTGAATTTTTTCATTCCTAAACTTAGTCTCTATTCAAAAATTTGTTATCAATCAAGGTAAGGAGTTAAATTATATTTCTCATCTAGTCTATTACTTACCCTAAGTCATATGCACCTTATGATCGTGAAAATTTGACTAAGGGTTCATTAACTCTAACTCTTATGCCTTATTTATTTATAAAATATATATATATATATATATATATATATATATATATATATATATATATATATATTTTGGTATTATTCCTTAGTTCTTTTATGCTTTCTAATCTGCCCATGTAACGAGCCTTTAATCGATGACTCCCAAACCAAACGGTCTTAGGGCACCGGGTGAGAAAACACCCCAAGGACTTAAGGACTCGAGCAAATAAGGCCACAAAACTAAGGATTTTATTATATGGACCCCTTTTAGGCGTGAATACTTATGCTTTATTAGGCACAAATACCCAGCTTAATCAGAAGATTTTATATTATTTTTCTTAAACTTATCTAATCATCTTTCGCATAATACTAAGGCTTGCTTAGGCCAAAGTACCTAGCTAATCAATAATTAGATTTGTTCATATTTTTTCTTTTTTTTCTTTTTTTATATATAATAAGAATCTTTGTTTTTGAACCCTAAGTGTGTAAGTGTATGAAGTGTGCATATTTCATCAAGGTAAAGATCAAGACTAAATTACTTTGACAAATTTTCTTCCTAACCCTAAAAATCAAACAAATAATCTTATTTTGACCAAGTATAAGAAATCCTAATTTTGATTTTCCTATTCCTTAAAATTGACTTAATTTCTTACAAAAAAATATGTCAAAATATTGTTTCTATTTTCAAAAAGTTTTTTAAAAGTAAAGAAAATGTTAATTTTTTTATTTTTATTTTTATTTTATTTTTTATTAAAAGAAAAACCTAAGTTATGTTAGAACCCTCCCCCACACCTATCTCATGCATTGTCCTCAATGTATGAATTAATGCATAGATGCATGAAAAAGAAGAAGGGAAGGAAAATGTTACCTTAAGGTGGTGGTTCCGGTGGTGGTCTGATTGTCCACGAAATGCGGCCCAATCGACTTTTCGTGGGGTTCGGAGGAACCCACCAGAAATCTCTTTAATATAACCCATTAAAATGATATATGCATGAATGATTTTTATTAAATATTTAATCCCATCTAATTTTCAAATTCCATAATTAATTTCAGAGTCAAATTTGTCAACCGCCTTGTCCAAAATGGAGTGTCAAAAGATAAAATGATTGACTTGGACTCAGGAAGTACTGGAACTAATACCGACTCAGGAAGGTGACTTAAGTCAAGTAAAGGTTCAGGAGTCGAGATTGGTTCAAGAAATGGGTCCAAGTCAAGAAGTTGAAACTCAAGTCCACAGTTATTTTCCAACAATAGAATGTAACTTAATATGGTGATTCAAGTTCAAGAATGATAGTTGTAGGAATCAAAGCTGACTCTAAAATATTACTCAAGTCGGGTAACAAAACAGGAGTCAATATTGATTCGGGAATTTGAACTGGATCACAGATCTGAGAATCTAGGTCACATTTCTCATTAAGTTCAATGTCATAAAACTGAGAACGTGCCAATTTGTCAATAGGACTTTCAAAAGTGTAAAATTGGTCAAGTTTAATATGATCATCAAAGATGGGTGATTCAATTTCATCATGAATTGGCACAGGATCCAATGTTGACTCGGGAAAAAAGATTGAAATCAGGTGAAGACAACGGAGTCATAATTGAATCAGGAAGTAGAATGAATCACTAAGTTGAGGTTCAGGATCATATTCATTCTCAAGTTCTATTTCAGGAAAGGAATAACTTGCCAAACTGTCAATATCATTTTCAAAATTTGGAGTTTGGGCAAGTTCAAATGATTGTTCTGAAATGGAACCTTGATTTCCAAAACAACATGACTCTTCGGCTCTAACAGAATGGTTAGTGACATCAGAACTGGTCAAACGGTGAGAACGTAGAGATTGGACCATCATATCTATGTCATGATTACGAGCGTTTTGAGCCTGAGTCATGGCTTCAAGCATCTTTTCATAGTTGATGGGTTCATCGTCTTCTTGAAAGATGACGTGTTGTTTTGGAATTGGTGGTGAAATTGTGAGTCCATCAGATTTTGTGATTTTTATTGGACTCACGCATACTCATTTCCAAAATTGATGGTCTTCTATTTTGGACTGGTGGAGCTGAGTATAAATCTTGGAAATACTGTGGACAAGGTGGATAAGGAGGAAAAGTTGGTTGAAATTGGACTCGGGGGAGGTGAATCCCCATTGACTCTGTGAAGAGTTGAAATTATCATGGAAAGTATGGTTATAAGATTGGGGGCATGGGTTATATTGATTCGATAAGACCAATCCGGCACACTAGGTTGGTTAAAGTTATGATATGCCGGGTTGGTAATATCCGAAAATGAGGTCAGTGTGTATATGGATTACTATTAAAATTGAAAAAATTGTTATTATAAGCCATATCACACAATAGAATACAAACAAAGAAAAACAAACAAATAAGCAAACAAATAAAAAGAAAAATTCTAAACTAAGTTAGGGTAGACCTATGACCTAGACGACTCCTAACTGGTTAGACTGTCCACGGGAGGTATAATGCAGACTTTGACCACAAGCTAATCAGCCAGGTCAGGGCAAGATTGGTAGGAGGTTATCCGTCAAAGACGTTCCTTAATTAAATAACCACCAACCTTCGGGCTTCGGCCATTAATCCTTTCCTAGACACTGATTTGGCAGGAGTCAAATTCCAACACCTTTCCCCTTAGGATAATCTCCTAATTGAGTCCGAGATGTCCCTAGGGCCAACGTCTACTCATTTTTATTTAGGCTCGAGTTAGTGAGTGCTTGGAATCTGATTTTTGGGCCAAGGAAGGGTGATTAAATCCCCACCTTATCTTGTTATGGGGTGGTGCCCTCAAGATCAGTTTGTGCAAGTGTACAAGATATGCAAATAAGATTCACTCAAAGCGATGTAAATCAACCAAGAGATGAGTCCTATTCTAAATGCAATACGAACGTACCTTGCTCCAGCACTTTTCAACAGTAAAGAAAATGATTGAAAAGACACGTGCCTAAAATGCAAACGTCTAATCAATTTTTTAACTTTTTCAACAAATGTTTTACTGTTGATTTATTAGCAGGCTTTTGGTGATGGCAAATAAGAAATAAAGTTGCAGAAAACTAGAATTTTGCAAAGCAAGAAGCCCTGCAAAAAAAAATCAGTCAGTAGTGAACTCTTCATTGCCGCGGAAACGCGGCTAAAGCCGAGCAAACGCGGCAATTCAGAGAAGACTTGGTCTCCGTTTTCTGGAACAGAGGCCCAAGACCACTTATATGTCACTGCAATCTTCTTTCCTGCTTTTTCTTGCCCTATAACCTGCAACAGAGAAGAAAAATTCATTTTAGTTCTAAAAATTCAATAAAAACTAGCTTTCAATAAAAACCATTACCCTCCCGGCAACGGCGCCAAAATTTGATTGAGCTACAACCTGCACATAATACAGTATTTCAGAACTTAAGAATAAACATGTGCAAGTGCTCAATTCTTACCGCGATAGCAAGTGGCTATGCGGGTCGTGATCCACAAGGAGGGTTTGCGATAGAAGTGTTCAAGTTTTTTTATTGAAATCTTTGTGAAGAAAAACGAAGGTTCTTCTTTGTTTTAAGTTATGAAAATGAAAAAAGAGTTATAGGTTAAAGTTAGAAAGAAAACGGTAGAATGAGAAGGTGGAGAAAATCAGAAAATGACTATGTACAAATAAATTGAAAAAGAATGAAAAAGGATTTGGAAGATGTGGTGAAAGAAATCGTGTTGGTGATCTAAACTAAAAATAAAAGAAAGAAAGAAGATTAAGGAATTACTCACCTAGTTTGGTTGATGACTTACCTGGAACCCTTGCATGTTCTACCTTACTTCGGAGGCGTTCAACGCATAAATCATAGGATCGAGCTCAGTCCCCGTTCGCATTATATCATCAAGCCGAGCAAGAATGAAGTGATACGGATCTTGAGGAGGAGAACATCTTCATGAAGTATCGTTGGCACTCACAAAAACGTTGTTATACTTATACTTCTGGATTCACTTGCATGCTCAACAAAACCAAAAGAGGTAAAGTAGAAAGAGGAAGAAGAAAACAAAAGGAAACAAAAGTAAAGAGAGGAACATAAAAAAGTATTTACCTTTATTGCTTGCAGAAACGATGGAAGAAAGGAGGAGGGTACATCGGTGTCACTCTCAACATAAGCCTCTCTCTCTTACTTACATGAATCTCAATCTAACCTAAGCTTACATACAAATTACAATTACATAAAAAGAAAAGAAAAACCTAAACTACAAAGAATGAAAACTGGACTAATCCTATCTCTGCATGATCGTCCCCCTGAGGCTCTGAAAATCTCAGTATTTATAGGCAAAACCCCACCTACAGGAGCGTATGAAGATAGGGGAAGCAAACGCTCCCCCTAATTCTCTAACCAAGCCGCGGAAACGCGGCTTTGGCCGCGTTTCCGCGGCCAGGGTGTGGCCAGGTGGCCACACCCTGTTGGTGGGTCTTCCCGGCATCTCGTTCTGTCTTTATCTTGGGTTGGATTTGCAGTTTAGGTCCGAGATTTTGAAGAAATGGCCGTTGATCTTTGCTTCAACCGATCGATTCTGAGAGGGTTCTTCTCAACCGGTTTTCAACCTCTTGATTTTGCCGATTCACTGAGTTCGAATTAATTCTGATTTAATTCAGAATTTTGGTGGGCTTTTGGGCTCATTTCTCTTCATCTCCTTAAGGAATGGGCCAGCAAATAAATTAAACATTTAATTAGGACAATGCAGATTTTATTTTATAATAAGTATGGAAATATGATACTAAATGTGCAACATTAGTGACCAATCAAGGGCACGTGTCTATTTCAATTCATTTCAATTTCTGTTGAAGAGTGCTGGAGAAAAGGTACGTGTGCATTCATATAGAATAGGACTAACATTTTAGAGTGATTTATTGCTTTGAGCGTTACCATGTTGTGAATAAACTGTACACTTGCACAATTGACATTAAGGGCAAAATCCCAAATAAATAAGATAAGGTGGGGATTTCATCACCCTTCCTTAGCCCAAAAACCATCTTCAAGTGCACTCACACTATCCCAAGCCTTAACTAAAAATTGATAGACGTTGGCTCTAGGGACATCTCGAACTCACTAAGAGATTAACCGAGGTTGGAAATTGTAAGAACTATACTCCTGCAAAATCGATGTCTAAGAAAAGTGGATTGAGAGGCAACCCTCAAAAGCTCCGTGGTTTGGAGTAATTAAGGCCCATGGCTCACGCTCGGATACCTCCACCCGAGCTTTGCCCTTTCCTGACCGATTAGCTTATAGTCGAGTTTCTGAAACAACCTCCCCCGAGAATCGACCAGTTAGGAGTCGTCTAGGTCCAGGTACCTTAGACTAAGGCTTGGTGGTTGTTTTTCTTTCTTTTGTTTGTCTTTTATTCTTTTTCGATTGTTTGTTGTCTTCACGTTGTTTGTGGTGTGCTGCTTGCAAGAGTGGGTAAGAGATCCTGTATCTTTCAGATTAACTAGAAAACACTTCTTTATCCTTGCATCCAGAACCTGTGATGGCGTCACTTCAGGACGGTTTTACCTGATCAGAACTTCATTACTTCTTGTATAAAACTGCCTGAGGCAATGAAAATAACTTTGAATTAAAGTATCAATTCATCAACACTCTCCAAAGTTTCATGGTTTAAAATCGGAGGACGCATACTTCTTTGTTAGGGAATTTGAAGAAGTGTGCCTCATGATGCGTATTCCCAGCTAGGAGATGATGCCGTTAGGTTACGTTTCATTGCCTTTTCCTAAAAGACCTAGCGAAGAAATGGTTGTACAGTTTGGCGGTAGATTCTGCCACGACGTGGGATGATTTCGTCAAGGCCTTCTTGAAGAAATTCTGCCCAATTCACAACTGCCCTCATTAGAAAGAATATCATGCAGTTCAGGAAAGAACCGAGTGAACCATTTTGGACATATTTTGAGCGATTCAAAGATCTCCTTGCTCAGTGCCCTCATCATGGTGTGGAGAAATGGCGTCAGTGCCAGATTCTCTATGATGGTTTAGATTATCAGACAAAACCCTGTTAGAAACCATGTTCCAGGGAGGGTTCTTGCAAAAGGATGAGAAGCAGGGTTGGGATTTATTTGAGGATTTAGCTGAGAAAACCTTGCAATGGGAGCCAGCCTCAGAAAATCAAAGAATTCACAATCTATAGCTTCAAGAGGAGGGCTCCTATCTCTAGAATCATCCATAGTTGCAGAAGCTAAGATTGCAACCCTAATGAGGAGAATAGAGGCTCTAGAGATGAAAGAGCCAGCCAATGTCAACCAAATCAACCCATCACCATTCACAATCCAGGTTGTTCATACTGTTAGGCACCAAACTATGTCTTTGAAGACTGCCCTGTTTTTCATGCCCAGCAAGTGCCACCGGAACACCTGAACGCGGCCTACTCACGGCCACCGCACATTTCCTACTCGCAAACATACAATCCAGGTTGGAGGAATCACCTAAATTTCTCTTGGGCCCAGAACAATCCTCCTAGGCCTAATTTCTCTAACAATTTTCACCATCCCAGTCCTCCACCAAATTTCCCCAGTCAAGCTCCATCTTCCTCCTCAAAGTTCACTAATGGAAAAGAAATTCAGTAAGTTGAAGGAGAGCATGGAAGCTTTTATGAAGTCCCAAACCGCTTTTATGCAAATCAGGGACAAACACTGAACACCCATTCACAGGCTATATCGAGATTGGAAATGCAGATGAGCCAATTAGCTAGCTTCCTAAGTGAAAGACCAAAGGGTACTTTACCTAGTCAGCCGCTAGTTAACCCAAAAAACTCCAATCAAGCATATGAAATTCAGGATCCGTCGATCAACCAGTGCAATGCTGTTCACACACTTCGATCTAGAAAGAAGGTAGACAACCAGGTCTACCAACAGAAAAGTCCAGTCCATCCTGATCCACTCCAGCCTCCACCTCTGCTAGTTTCTCCGAAACTGCTCCTCAAATATCTGACGATGACAAAGCTGCTGAACAAGTTCATAAGCCTGCAGCACCCTTTCCCAATAGGCTTAGGAAACAATAAGAATATGCACATGGAAAAGATGCTAGAGATGTTCAACCAGGTCAAACTGAATGTGCCTCTTTTGACGCTATCCAGCAAGTCCCAGCTTATGCCAAATTTCTTAAGAATATGTGTACGAAGAAGAGAAAGACAAATGTGCCAAGAAAGTATTCTTGGCAACCAATATAAGCGAAATTCTGTCTGGTCCCATTCCGGTGAAATACAAGGATCTCGGATGTCCCACAATTTCCTGCACCATAGGACAAACAGAAATTAGCCGAGCACTCCTTGACCTGGGAGAAAGTATCAACTTGCTACCTCTCTCAGTATACCAGCAACTTGGGTTGGGCGAGCTAAGCCCAACTCGAGTCACCATTCAGCTAGCTGACCGATCTATGAAAATCCCAAAGGGGAAATCACAGATGTCCTTATCTGGGTCGGGGATTTCATCTACCCCGTTGACTTCATTGTGCTTAAGACCTAACCTGTGTCCAATCTGAGGTCTCAAACTCCAGTTATCTTAGGGCGCCCATTCCTTGCTACAGCCAATGCCATAATCAACTGTAGGAACGGGTCCATGCGATTGACCTTTGGAGACATGACGAAGGAAGTCAATGTCTTCAATCTTGGAAGACAACCCAGGGATGTCAATGATCAGAAGTTTGAGGTCAATCCTATTGAAAATCTGACCAGTGAACAGAGGAAAGCATGGAGATGACACAGAGGCAGAGTTTGATCTGGAGTCTGAGGATTTTAATCTTGACCAGATCATAGATTCGGCAGTGGATTGGGCGTCCAACCCAAGTGTACCTCATCACGGGAATGAAAGTCCGGATATTACCTCCAATGAAGCAACACCTTCACTAGAGCTAAAAGTCTTACCTGAACACCTCAACTATGCCTACCTGGGCGGAAGAGAAACCCTGCAAGTCATCATAGCATCCCACCTGACTGAGCAACAAGAGGACATCCTAGTGTCTATTCTGAAAAGACATAGGGAAGCCATTGGATGGACGATGAAGGATATCAAAGGGATAAGTCCAGCCATAGTGCAACATAGAATCCACTTGACTGATGAAGCAACCCCCAAGAGGGACCCACAACGCAGGCTTAACCCACTCATGCAAGAGGCAGTTAAAGCGGAAATTTTAAAACTATTAGATAATGGGATAATTTATCCATTTCTGATAGCCAATGGGTTAGCCCTGTTCATGCGGTCCCGAAGAAAGCTGGCTTTACGGTGGTTGAAAATGAGCAAAAAGAGTTGGTACAGACAAGATTGCCTACCAAGGTTCGTGTCTGTATCGACTATAGAAAGTTGAACGCAGCCACCCGTAAAGACCACTTCCCGCTACCCTTCATCGACCAAATGCTTGAGCGCTTAGCTGGACATGAATACTACTGCTTCCTAGATGGGTACTCGGGATACAATCAAATCCCCATTGCTACAGAAGACCAGGAAAAGATCATGTTCACCTGCCCGTTTGGAACCTTCGCTTATCGACACATGCCTTTTGGATTGTGCAATGCTCTCGCAACATTCCACGGTGCATGCTTAGTTTGTTCTCTGACATGGTGGAACGTTTCTTGAGATTTTTCATGGATGACTTCTCCATCTACAGAGATTCATTTGAACAATGTCTTCATCACCTAGAGTTTTTCTGCAAAGATGCAAGGAGAAGAATCTAACTCTAAATTGGGAAAAATGTCACTTCATGGTGAGACAAGGAATTGTCTTAGGCCATGAGATTCGAGGAAAGGCATAGAAGTTGATAAGGCTAAAGGAGAAGTGATTGCTAAGCTTCCACCACTCAAAAGCATCAAGGATATTAGATTCTTTCTAGGGCATGCTGGGTTCTACTGACGGTTCATAAGGATTTTAGCAAAATCGCTAGGCCCTTAACTAACCTGCTCGCTAAGGACATGCCCTTTGATTTCAATGATGAATGTTTCAAGTCATGGGGGAAGCTTAAGCAAGAACTTATTTTGCGCCTATTATTTCTGCTTCTAATTGGGCCCAACCGTTTGAAATCATGTGCGACGCCTCTGATTTTGCTATTGGCGCTGTTCTAGGACAGCGCATCGACAATATGCAGCACGTGATTTACTATTCGAGTAGGACCTTGAATGACGCCCAACAGAATTATACAACGACCGAGAAGGAATTCTTGGCCGTTGTCTTTGCGTTAGAAAAGTTTTGGCCATACTTGTTAGGCTCGAAGACGGTGATTTTCATGGATCACTCGGCACTGAAATATCTCATGACCAAGAAGGAAGTAAAAGCCCGATTGATTCGGTGGATCCTTTACTTCAAGAATTTGACCTCGAAATTTGGGATAAACGAGGTATAGAAAATGTGGTTGCTGATCGTTTGTCACGAATTCCGAACGCACCGATCATGCAAGCTCCGATCAACGAGAATTTCCCAGAGGAGCACATCCTAGCCATTTTTATGGAACCCTGGTATGAGGACATAGTCAATTACCTGGCCACTGGACGATTACCCGCTGACTGGACAAAGCAAGACCAATATCGCTTCTTTGCCCAAGTACGGTACTTCTTCTGGGAAGAGCCGTATCTTTTTAAGTATTGTCCCGACCAGATTATTCGACAATGCATACCAGAGGAGGAACAGAGGAGTGTGCTCAGCTTTTGCCATGACCATGCATGCGGAGGACACTTCGGCCCCCGCAAGACTGCAGAGAAGGTTCTACAAAGTGGGTTTTACTGGCCCACTTTGTTCAAAGACTCATACCATTTTTGCAAGTCAAGTGCAAATTGTCAGAAGATTGAGAAAATTTTAAGAAGAGACATGATGCCCTGAACCCGATCCTGGAAGTTGAAATTTTTTGATGGTGTATCGACTTCATGGGACCATTCCCTAATTTCTTCGGCAACCAGTTCATTTTGTTTGCTGTCGATTACATCTCTAAATGGGTAGAAGTTGTGCCAACAAAGATCAGTGACAACAAAGTGGTTGTCAAATTTCTAAAAGAAAACATCT